>JALAJA010000209.1:42500-73984 GCA_023376005.1 Doryteuthis pealeii | reverse complement strand
TGTGGCCCAGAGGTAGATTTTCGGATTCTGCGTGCTGGGTCCCGGTTTCGATTTCTGTCGGACGGAAATCGTAGGTATACACCGCTGATGAGAATTAATAAAGTTGAAAACAGCTGTACGGTGTTCCACATGGCACACGCTATGCGCTGGGTTTGCTTGTCATGATTATTTTCAATAATTATCGAATTTTAACGATATACGAATTGTAATTTCCTAATATATATATATAATATATATATATATATATATATAAATATATATATATACACTAAACTGAATTTAGTTGTAAGGCTCCAGTTCTCGATCTCTGTGGAGTGTTTAATACCTATTCAGTAATTGTTTAGGGCTAATCTAAGATTTGAATAGATCTATATGCGAATATGTTTGAAATGTTTGGTCATATTTTCTTTTGAAACCTCCATATTCCAACTAAGTACGAAGTTTTTATGTTTTGATTGTAACTTTTGTCATAAATTAACAGTTAAAAGTTTTAAAATGCAACTCAATTCTTTAAAATGATTTTGTACTAGATTCAAATATTTGGTATTTTTGTGTTTTTTTTTATTTCAATTTTTCTTATATTACATTTGACCTCTTGCCAATGTCTTTGGGAAAAGTACGAATCCAATCTGTCATCCCTAGTTAGAAATCCAGTCAATGAGAAGAAGAACTCAGAACTAGACCAGCTGTACTCCACTTTAAATTGATCTTTTGTCCCATTTACCCATTGAGGAGGGTTTGGTTAAATGTACACATTGATATATTTGCTCGTTAAACATTGTTATTGAAACTAAGTATGACATTTTGACCTATTTAAAATGAATGTATATTTTTTATTAATATAACTGAATATCAAAAACATTCATGTTTTAGTTAAATATGAAGATCTTTAATTTGTAAATTTAAAAAAGAAAATATAATAATATATTGCCTCTTAGAAATATTGCAATTTCATATGAAGTATACATAATATAATCTTTGAAACCATACATGTTTTTAAAAAAGACTTCAATATACCAACAACGACCAAAATGCTTACAATCAACCAGCCAACCAACCACCTTTCTACTTTTAAATCAAAAAATCTTTCGGATCAACATCAGCTGCTATCTTAATTTCCTACACGATGTTTAGGGTAAATATTAGGTTTGGGAAACACTAGAGTTTTAGAGCTAAATCTAGATTACATGCTGAAGTTCAGAGATCGGTAATGCGCACATGTGTTTTAAAAAAACAAACTATTCAATAATGCACGACCTTTGTGAATACGAAGGGTCAGACAGTAAACAAGTGAAGTTTCATTTCCGATTGAATAACCCTATGGGATTTAATCTGTTTATGAATGGATAAAGAAAGATTTATTACCAAAATGCATCAAGACTGCGGAATCGGTCTTAAGATATTCAAAATTTGTAAGAGCCATTCTACATAGGCCTTTTACATCTTTTAAGTTTTGAGTGTTAATCGAGTAATGCGATCTCCAGTTTTATACGATAAACCTTTCACCATAAGAAATAATTCAACTGCGATCAAAATGAAATAAAATTAAATTACATTCAGTATCACTGTTTATTTTCCAACATCGAACAAAATATTTTCCCAAACGTTCTATCCATCGTTTCATTACGTCCATGAAGAAAGATTCTGGTTAATAATTGGTCCAATCATGCTCTGCAAAGATGTTGGCCTTTCAATGCCTCTCACAATTTCAGGATAATAGGAAGTTTTGTATCGTCCCATCGGCTCTGCGGACGGTTTAAAGGATTTATAAATCTCATGAATCTTACCACATAAATTTTAAAATCTACTTGTCCCATCTTTTTATGCCAAATGTTTTTTAGATTTCACCCTAGACAACCGCCATACGTTTGTGAATTTCAATGAGTGCGCAATATTCTAGTACCAAAGTATTTTCACTATAAGTCATATACATAGTTAGGGAGTGCTGATAGCATAACAGTTATCATAGTGGACACGGCTACTCGAATTCAAATCCTGGATGATACTGTTTCCATTTGATATGCACGAATTCCCTAGGGAATGGTATGAACTTGTTTTAACTATTCTCCCTCCAGTTATGACTGGATCTTTAAGCCTAGTATTGGAACCAATCTAGGAGAAGGAAAACTGAATTCAAACAAGTTGTAGACCTGGAGATGAATGGGATCCGTTATGTTATTCTTATCAAAAGGTCAGTACATGGTAGCGCCTCCAAGACCAAATCATGTCACGGGATATCATTCTGTCAATGTAATTTTATACATAATAAATTTATAAACATTGTTACTTAATACAATTATAAAGCGAATTAAAGCTACATAATTGTAAGACGAATTTACATAATACAGATATATATATTTATATATACCAACCCCTCCGCACGAGCAGATGTGACACAAGGTCAATTTCTTAAGCGGAGTTCAACAGGTTTGAATTCAGAGTTTTCCTTCTCCTAGACCGGTTACCTAACCAAGATTAAAGAGTTGAGTCTGCCCTACTATTTACCCATAGCTGGAGGGGGAGTAGGATTCATACCTTTTCCCAATGGTATTAGCGCTAAGTGAAATGCAATGATCACGTCCATGATTTGAACTCGGGGCGACCAATCCATTTCACCACGCGCTTCCTTACATAATACAGTATATGTTTTCACAAGTTTGTGGACATTCTAAGAGCACTCTTAAACTAAATATATATAATAACATAAATTATTTAAGAAAAAGGTTATAAAATGGTTTGATGTTATTGTAGCACATCAAGGTTTAAACCTAAATTGTGATCCCGTGATTCTCGTTTCTTTACTCGGTGTTTTATGTGTTAAAAACCATTCATAAATGATGTAAAGTGGCTTGACTTCCATATTTATTGAGAAATACTGATCACGTGAAATAAACCATGAATACACACCCACACACAAGACACACACACACACACACACACACACACACACACATATATATATAAATATATATAATATATATGTATGTTAATACTGTCGGATTAATTTCCTCATCGTACTTCCATTATATATATTTATATATATGATGTGTCCGTGTGTTAAAAGAATGAGAAAGAGAGAGAGAGAGAGAGAGAGAGAGAGAGAGAGAGAGAGAGAGAGAGAGAGAGAGAGAGGGGGGTGGGCTGTTTCTATGATTCTTCAAACAAAATTGATGGTCTTTTTTAGATGAAGTTTTACAAAGTGAAGAAAGTATTGAAGACAGATAACATAGGACCGTGTCCCTACATGCTTTCTTCTTTTATTCCTTCCACCTTCTTTCTTTCACTTTTCTATTTCCTTTCTCTTTCATTAGGTGTGATGGTGTTTAATTTTTAATCACTTGATATCTTCAAGATGCCTTTTCAAATTGCTTTTTCCTATCCGTTCGTTCTTCACATCATTTTCTTATTCTCTCTACTATCCATTATCTTCCTCTCTTTCTTATCAATCCTCTTTTCCCTTCTTTTATTATCTTATCGGTGACTGCCTGTATATTTCATTGGTTTGTTTTATTGGTCGTATGTCCATAAAAAGATGGCAGCCGGTCTGCCACCAGGAATTGCTGGTTGGATTTTCTCTTCTCCTCGTCTCTATCTGATTTCTTCTTTTCCTTGTTCGTACGCCGCTGAATGTTTTATGTCAATTTCGTCTTTTCTTTTTCTTGTTCTTGTCATTTCGTTTTAGTCAGGAATCAATATCGAATAGAATTCTTGACTGCTTTGCTTTGATAAAAATCATCGACAGCTGTTAGGCTTTTGGGGTTCGGATTTCGGTCGGGCGACAAAACAAATACTGAGCAATTCGAAATCAAAAACGTGAAAACCCACAGGTTCATTATTATCATCGCCAATAACCACATTTATATTGATATGTTTTTCTGGCATTGACACGGCTATTTTTATTATATCTATCAATAGATTCCGGTTTCTCTCCTTCTTTCTTTGTTAATCTGTCTTTCAACTTCGGTTAAGATTATAGTACATTTGCGCCTTGCTTAGGATCAAAGTGCACGTCCGCTAGGATCAAATTGGAGTATCTGCGCACTATCCTTAAGATAAAGCGATTTGTCAAGCTGGGCTAAGAGTGTCCTGATTCTAAGCTCCTGCAGAGTGGATGACCATTTAAACAAAAACAGGTTATCCTGTGTTATGACACTAAACTGCATTTGATAGGGATGCTCCACTTCTGTGGAGTGAAGTAAACTCTTCATTAACATTTTTCCCAGGTCCACTCTGACTCGGAGGGTAATGACTGATAGGTCCAATCAAACAGATAGAACCATGTACAAAAATGATAGACACAAATGTAAATAAAAAGTAAAAAGTAAAGTCGTCGGGGCGGCCTAAAGTCGGTATCAGCCAGACAGCGAGGGAGTCTATTCCCTTTTCACTAGCGCTAGACCAAGGAGATTGTTTTTAGCATCTGAGGTGGAGTGCCACACCTACCACCAGACACAGATCCTTACTTACCGCACAGATCCCTGTGCTACTCATACGCTGAGTGGCGAGGACCGGGATCGAACTAGGAACCTTGTTTTTCTAGCCGAACGCTCTACCGACTGAGCTAACCCGGCCCTAATGAACGCGCAATGAACGTGATTCCCAAACCTCTAGGGTAAAGCATCTTTGATGGATTAACATACATTTAAAAATAATACATAAAATTATCAATCACTTAGATCAAATATTGCTACAGGGTGCTATTACTTACGGTCACACTGGTGTATTTTATGCTTCACCTGCGATTAAAGTGGGGATTTTCGACAGTTTACCTATTGTCAAAGAATAGTATACATGTTTTACGCCTAGGATAAAAATTACTATATTGGCCCATCTGTCAACGAACAAAGGTTAGAATCGTAGCATTGCTATTGTCAAACCTATAATCTCGGCTATTTGCCCGGCTCCTCACATATCCTTTACAATCAATTTTATAGTGACATAATTATCAGGGGAGATAATTACTCCATTTCACATCCTTCTTAACGAAAATGTTAAAAAAGGTTTATAAAGTTTACTAAAGTTCACAAAATTCAATTAAGTATCTTTTCTTGGTAATCAGCCAATCTCCGAGATATCTGCCTACTGGTAAAGCTGCAGATTCCTTCTTCTCTTCTTCCCCTATCACAGGTTCTCGGATTTCATTCAATTGAGTTATATAAGGCAAATCCAGGTTTGTAATGATTTGCAATTTTTTTTAGAGTGGCACCAAGTTCAGTTCATTTTGCTCTGGTTGACTGTTGTGGCAGTTATATATTTACCAATGCATAAGTAGGATGCGACACAAGGTCAATTTCCTAAGCGGAATTTAACAGGTTTGAATTTAGAGTTTTTTCTCCTAGAATAGAGGCATAACCAAGGTCAAAGAGTCTAGTATCTTCAACTTACCTATAGAAGGAGGGAGAATAGTTGGAATCATATGAAAATAACAAACAGCCTCGTCAGCGATTTAGAATCGAGTCACCAAGGAATTTTCCTAAAGACCATAAAACCATTACACTACGTGCCTCCAATTTAGCACTATTATTTCATTTCTGATGTGATATATGTGTTGGATTAAAAGGGGAATCTTTTATCTTTTTTAATTGTTTAAACCAATACTTTGTCTCCAATTGATAATTTGTTATCTTAATGACGTTTCATGTTCTTTTCAACTTTACATCTTCCTGTCTTAATTCTTGATTTTCTCATTTCTTTGTATTTTGTGTAGTTTCATTCTAAATGTTCGTCTTAGAACATAATCTAATCGGACTGTATCCTGTAGGTGAATGTGACTTGGAATGGTAATTTAGCAGAAAGCTAATTTTGGTAGTTTGTATCAGTTTACGTAAGATTCGATTAATGTTTTCAGGGTGAGAATTGACTTGTGGTGATGGAAACCATAGAATGTTTTCGAAGTGCTAGGTCAGCTGCGTAGTCCGCATCCGTAATATTTCTGTGCAAGGTATCGCGTGCTTCTTGCTATTTTTAGTATGAGGTATTTTTCTTTGCCCGGCCTACTTACATCCTGCTCACTGTCTTTTTTATTAAAACATCATAAGAAGAGAAGTTAATTACTACATTATTACAACTCATCTACACTAAAATCCAAGTAGGCGTCATTTAGCTTCCTCAGTTGTGCTTTCATCTTTTGAGCAGAGGAGAATAACATGCGCAAGACCAAAAAGTTAAAATGTCTGCTTATTTCATCGAAGAGAAGCTAGCCGATATTTTAATCCCCCCTAAACTGTAGCTTCCTCGTATTAAAATCATCGATTTTTAATGACCTAGACTACTACATCTGAGGCCTCTTTTGAAAGAGAGAATAAGAAATCGTTTCGCAACATCTTGGTTATTCTGAATAAAAATCAACTGATAACAGCAGATAGTCCCATACAGCTCGACGAGGACCTTGCTCGACGTAAGGACGTTTTGGTAAATAGCTTTTCCTGTTTTTCTATGTTGAACATGGGTTTAATTTTTAAAATATACCGCTTTTTCTATACGCACAGAGGAGAGAGAGAGAGAGAGAGAGAGAGAGAGAGAATAGAGAGAGAGAGAGGAGGAGAGAGAGAGGAGAGAGAGGGAGGGAGAGGAGATAAAAAGAAAGATGTGCAACCATGTACAACCAGACACAGAATCAAATAGAATTGCACCAGAAAAAATGTACAAGACAAACTAATCGAACAAAAGCCAAAAAGACCTGGGTGTGCATAAGCATGAACATGCAATTCTTCACGAACAAAAAAAAACAACAACAAAGAAACATAAGAGATCGAACAGATGAACATAAAGGCCACCAGTCCCTTGAAAACAAGGAGAAAGAACCAAGAAACCTCAGCCTCAAGCAGCAGAAATGATCAAAGCCGGAAACAGAAAGTAAAAAATAACATTCTCATCAGAAAAGTAAATAACAAGGCGATAAAAACAAACTAAGACGACATAGTTACTTCTAAAAATAGGCCATGCGTACACAGTTGAGTATGTTGTATATATGAAAGCACATTTTACATGAGGGTAGGTGTATATGTGAATATACGTATATGTGTGTACATGTGTACGTGCGTGTGTCTGTGCATATGGGTTTGTGTGCGTACGTATGTATATGTGTAGATATGGCTGTGTTGTATGTATATATGTGTACATCTGCGCATGTGAATGTATGTATATATGTGTGGCCAATTATATATAATATATATATACATAATATATATATATATATATATAATATATATATATATATATATAATATAAAGATTTTGAAGGCAATCGACAATGCAATATGTGTTGAAAATTATATTTATCGGAAAGTAAAATTCCATCCTCAGAGTTATTGAAAGCACTAGGTGTTTTTTTTTATAGTACTTATCCCCACGGCGATATTGTAATCATCTGTTGTTTAAGAAATTGAGGAACGCCGTATATTTGAATTTTTTTTTTTCTTTTTCGGTTACTTCCGTGATGTTAAATCGGCTATTTCCGTGATGTTAATTCGGCACGGCTGCTCCTGTGCACGTGGAGATTGTTCGAAATTCTTTTAATTTTTACTATAAATATAGCCTTGCTCCAGCATAGTGAAATACAGTTTTTTTTATAGTATCTTTGAAGCATTGTGTGTATGATGATTACAATATCGCCGTGGGATAAGTACTATAAAAAAAAAAACACGTAGTACTTTTAATAACTCTGAGGATGGAATTTTACTTTCCGAAAATATTTAGATTTGAAAAAAAAAAAATTAAATAAATATGATTTTCATCACATATTGAATTGTCGATTGACTTCAAAAATCTTTATATTACACATACACACAATGCTTCAAAGATACTATAAAAAAAAACTTTATTATATATATAAATAATATATATATATATATATATATATTGTGTGTGTGTGTGTGTGTATGTGTTGTGTGTGTGTCTACATGCGCATGAGTACACGATGGTACGAGTATGTGAGTGTATATAAGGTGTACGCACATACGGGTGTGAGCATTGCGTGTATGCTCGGACGCACATATGTAGATATACACGGACGTACACATAGGCATATATATGAGCGAATATAAAAGTGGATGCGATGATACGCATCAATAAACGGAGAGAGAGAAAAAGAGAGAAAAGAGCGAATGGAAATAACAGTGTGCCCTTAATTACCACAGCCGGAGCCGGAAGAAGAGGAAAAAGGCACACTACTCATACACACACACATTACTATACTACATATATATATAATATATATATATGTGTGTGTGTGTGTGTTGTGTGTGTGTGTGTGGTGAATATAAGTATGAATAAGGTGACATACATAGGTAAACAGACAGAGAAAGAAAGAGAAAGAAAGAGTGAATAAGAAACCAACAATAAGAAATTAAAACACTACAAAACTGAGACGAGAGAAAAGAGAAAGGAAAAGAAATGAACGCAGGTTTAGTTACTATGACAAAAATAAGAAATAAACACTTCAGCGGTAGGATACAAGAACAGCCTCACACATACATAAACTGAATTGATATCCGCTGCATCTCTTTCACGGCGTGCGCTTCTCCCTTGGCGATAAGAGTGGCCAACACGCCTGCTTTGAAAACTATCGTAACAATCGCACCTTAAATGTATAACACCACACACACACACCGCACACACAACACACACACACACACACACACATATATATTATATATTTATATTTATATATAATAGTATATATATATTAAGCAGAAAACCAAGTGGTGTCCGTTATCCATTTATTCCTGCTTTTATGGCCTCAGAGACTGAATGGAGAGGGATTAAAACAATGAAATTCCCTTATACTAAAAAAATGTTTTTTGTTCCCCGGTGAGTAAAAATAAGAGTGGACAAAAAACAAAACTTGTTTTTAGCGCTAGTACGTGTTTTATTCCCTCTCGTGCTGTCTCTAAGGTCATCGAATAGAAAGAAATGGACAATGTGGCGAGTTCTTTGTTTTCCTAACAGGAATTTTCTGGTATCCTTGTTACGCGGACTAAATTCATAGCAAACGTCTGTTTCCACACACACTTTTCCACCAAAAGGTTAAAAGCGACCCGAATGACAAATTCATGACACACACACACACACACACACCACAGACACCACACGTATATATATATATATATATATATATATATATATTAGGGTTTAACAGAGCACTTACGCCTCCCCGGTAGGTAACAGCTAGATTGGACCGAGAATGCTAGATTATTCGTATACTGTTACTGATAGCTCAGAATATGAAATATCTATCGCTCAATATATATATATATATATATATATATATAATATATATATATATATATATATATAATTGAATGTCCCATTTAATATACCTGGTTATTTACACGAAACTAATATCACACCACTTGAATACACCTCATTGCTATACAAATAAGTAAATCGAAGAAAAGTTTCCATTAATTCTAAGCATTGGTAAGTTTATACCTACTCTACAATTAATGCATTGAGATTCTTTCATTATATACAAGCAATATATGCGCCCTCGGTGGTGTAAGTATTTAAATCTTAATGTAATAAAATGAATTAAAATCGAAAGGACAACGAAATTATACCAAACAAAGAACGCATATAAAAAAGTTTACACTTATATCCCTTAAATCATATTTTCATTTGGTTTCTAAGAAAATCATTCATAGGAATTTAGTACGTTGGAGATTAAAACAAAATATTAGAAGATCCAATAACATCACATAATATCATTTATTAAAACCCGCGTTTTGTTAAAAGCTTTATGCAAATAAAACAACGCTATTATATTATGCTAAACCTTTATTTCTTAGTGATATATAAGACACATTTGCAAGGCTTGTAACGCATTTCATATCCTGGGAGGCATTTGAGTCCAAATCTCAGATTTTTCATCAAGACATCGTAATTAGATAATATGCATTCTATGCTATTGCATGATTTTTGATCTATAAATTAAATACTAATTGATAAACTTCCGTAATTCCTGAGAGTTGTTACGTAAACCAGAGACGTAGTTTCGGTTACAGACAACAGACACTGGATCTTTAGTATTAAATTATATATTATATTATATAATATATATGATTTATTATATATTATATATATAAAACATTTTGTCTCATTTCATATTAGGGGTAGCTTTGTAAAAAAAAACATGATTTCTTATTGGTCCAAACCACCTCTTCTCGATAAATATGATAAGAAGGCCGTTGTATTTTCTCAAAGTTAAAATTTTCCGCTTCTGAAAAAAGGGGGGATCCAACAACCTCTTTCTTGGAAAGTTAAGACGCTGTGCTTAAAGTGTCAAATCTCTATATTTCGCCAAATTATTACTATTCAAATTATCGAGGATATGTTCAATTTCTTCTCTTTTTTAAAATCAATACTGGCTTGTGTAGGATCTCCTCCTAAAACATTGCTATACAGTAACCAATATTTAAGAATAGTTGGCGGATTTTACATTTCCATACTTAGGGTCAAAGAAATCTCCAAGAGTAGAAAAATACATATTAATTAGAAGATTTCTTTAAAAATTAATTTTGGATTTTCGAAATATTTCCAAATCCGTGTATGCTATATAACACAACGTTCCAGTGGATATGCTATTCAGTCGAACTCGGGAAATCTTATCTAGATTATTATGTATTTTTCTACTCGGAAGATTCTATGATCCTAAGTTATGAGGAATGTAACAATCGCCAACTATTTCTGTTAAATATTGGTTACGCTTATAAATGTTTAGAGGAGCATCTTACCACAAGACCCAGTTATTTGATTTTAAAAAGAAAAGAACCATAAGCGGATAGAACATAATCCTCGATAATTTGAAACAATAGTAATATTCTTCGCGAAAATACTAGAGGCATTGCATCACTCTTAGCACACTCTGTACTTCCAAGAAAGAGGTCTTGTGGATCCCGCCCCTTTTTCAGAACGGAAAATTTAACTTTGAGGAAAATACACCGGCTTCTTATCATTATTTTTATGAGAAGAGGATGGTTGACCAATTAAGAAATCATTTTTTTTATAAGCTTACCCCTAATATAAATGAAGACCCAAAAATGTTTTATATTATATATATAATATATATATACTATATACTATATATATATAATTCTTAATTCCGTACTAAGAGATCCAGTGCCTGTCTGTTTGTCTGTAACCGAAAACTACGTCTCTGGTTACGTAACAACTCTCAGGAATTACGAAGGTTTATCAATTGACCTTTAATTTATAGTCAAAATCACAATACATAGAATGCATATTATCTATTAAACTGAGTCTTGATGAAAATCCTGAGATTTGACTCAAACCATCCCAGGATATGAATGGCGTTTACAAGCCTGCAAATGGCTTATATAAATCACTAAGAAATAAAGGTTTACATAATATATAGCAGTTGTTTAATTGCATAAAGCTTTATTAACAAAACCCGGGGTTTAATAAATAATTATGTGAATGTTATTGATCTTCTAACTATTACTTGTTTTACTTCTCCAACGTACTAAAATAATCCTATGAATGATTTTTATTAGAAACCAATGAAAAAATTATGATTAAAATAAGTGTAAACTTTTTATATGCGTTCTTTTTTAATTTCGTTTGTCTTTCGATTTTAATTTCATTTCTAATACATTAAGATTTTAAATCAGCTTAACACCCCGAGGGCGCAGTATTATTGACTCGTGTATATAAATGAACTAAAGAAATGCTCAATGCTTAATATATTGTAGCAGTTAGGTATAAAAAACACCAATCTCTAGCAATTATGAAACTTTCTTCATCACCTTTATCCGCTCTGATTTCGTATAAGCGCATGAGGTGTATTCAATCGACCAGTGGTCGATCTTCGATACCGCACTGTGATATTAGTTCGTGTAAAACTCAGCCCATAAACCAGGTATAATTAAAGGGGGACATTCAATATATATAAATATATATATCATACTACTATACTATATATATATATATATATATATATGCAGCGATAGATATTCACTATTCTGAGCTATCAGTAACAGTATACGAATAATCTAGCATTCTGGGTCACCAATCTAGCTGTTTACTACCGGAGGCCGTTTAAGTGCTCTGTTTAAACCCTATATATATATAATTACATATATATATATAATATATACTGTGTGGTCTGTGTGTGTGTGTTGTCGTGTGTGTCATGAAATTTGTCATTCGCTCGCTTTTAAACCTTTTGGTGGAAAAGTGTGTGTGGAAACAGACGTTTGCTTATGAATTATAGTCGCGTAACCAAGGATACCAGAAATTTCCTGTTAGGAAAACAAAAGAAAGCTCGCCACATTGTCCATTTCTTTCTTTCGATGACCTTAGAGACCAGCACAGAGAGGAATAAAACCAACGTACCTAGCCGCTAAAACAAGTTTTGTTTTTTGTCCACTCTTATTTTTACTCACCGGGAGCAAACAAAAACATTTTTTAGTATAAGAATTTCTAATTGTTTTAATTCCCTCTCATTCAGTCTCTGAGGCCATAAAAGCAGGAATAAATGGATAACGGACACCACTTGGTTTTCTGCATTAATATATATATATATATATATATAAATATATATAAATATATATTGTGTAGTTGGGGAACATCATGTGCCTCTGTGTTGGTGCTGTGTTGCATTGTGCGTGTGTGTGTTGCTGTGTTATACATTTAAAAAAGGTGCGATTGTTACGATTAGTTCAAGGCAGTCGTGTTAGCCACTATATCGCAATGAGAACGCGCCCAGTGAAAGCAGATGCAGCGGATATCAATTTCATCTTATGGTATGTGTGGAAGCTGTTCTTGTATCCTACCGCTGAAGTTATTTCTTTAATTTTTGTCATAGTAACTAAACACTTGCGTCATTTCCTTTCCTTTCTTTCTTCTCTCGTCTCAGTTTGTGTAGTGTTTAATTTCTTATTGTTGGTTTCTTATTTTCACTCTTTCTTTCTCTTTCTTTCTCTGTCTGTTTACCTATGTATGTACACCTTAATTCATACTATATTCACACACAGACACACACACACACACACACACACACATATATAATACTATATATATATATATATATATATGTATGTGTGTGTGTGTGAATGAGTAGTGTGCCTTTTTTACTCTTCTTTCCGGCTCCGGCTGGGTAATTAAGGAGCACACTGTTTAAATTCCATTGCGCTCCTTTCTCTCTTTTTTCTCTCTCCCGTTTATTGATGCGTATCAATCGCATCCAACTTCTATATCGCTCATATAATTATCGGCTATGTGTACGTCCGTGTATACTCTACATATGTGCCGTCCGAGCATTACACCGGCAATGCTCAACACCCGTAGTGCGTATACACCGTTATATACACTCAGCATACTCGTACCATCGCTGTACCATGCGCATGTAGACCACACACCACACACAATACACACACACACACACACATACTTATATATATATAATATATATATAATAATAATAAAGTTTTTTATAGTATCTTTGAAGCATTGTGGTGTATTGGTGTTAAATATTAAAAGATTTTTGAAGTCAATCGACAATTCAATATGTGATGAAAATCATTATTTTATTTAATTTTTTTTTTTTTCAAATCTAAATATTTTCGCCGGAAAGTAACAATTCCATCCGTCAGAGTTATAAAAAGTACTGACCGTGTTTTTTTTCTATAGTACTTATCACGGCGATATTGTAATGCATATCATTACACACAATGCTTCAAAGATACATACTAAAAAAAAACACTGTATTTCCAACTATTGCTCGGAAGCAAGCGCCTATATTTATAGTAAAATTAAAAGAATTTCGAAACAAATCATCACCGTGCACAGGAGCAGCCGTGCCCACCGACATTAACATCACGGAACATAGCCGACCTTAATTATCACGAAACCGTAACCCTGAAAAAGAAAAAAAAAAAATAAACTTGCAAATACCTTACGGCGTTCTTCCTCAACTTCTTAAAACAACAGATTGATTTACAATATCGCGTGGGATACATTACTAATAAAAAAAACAGACCTAGCTGCTTTTTCAAAAACTCTGCAGGTTGATGAATTTTACTTCCGATAAATATTAAATTGATTCAACACATAGTTGCATTGTGTCGAATTGCCTTCAAATAATCTTATATATTATATGATAATAATTATAATCATATATATATATTCATATATACACATTATGTTAGGCTATATATATTATATTGTATCTAGCTATATCAGTATATATAACTTGTACGGCACACCATATTATTACATTACATTCACAATGCGCAGAATGATTTCACATATATCAACCATCACCACACAGCCAGCCTCATATCTACCACATCATACATACGTACGACACAAAACCCATATGCACAGACACAACGCATCGTACACATAGTACACACATCATTACGTATCATTCCACACCAATACACACCTACCCTCATGCGTAAAATTGTGCTTTCATCTATATACACATACCTCAACTGTGTAACGCATCGCCCTATTTTTAGAAGTAACCTATGTTCACGTCTTTAGTTTTAGTTCTCTATCGCCCCTTGTTTATTTACTTTCTTGATGGGAATTGTATTTTTAACTTTTTCTGTTCCCTGGCGTTATCATTTCTCGCTGCATTGAGGCTGAGGTTTCTTGTTCTTTCTCCTTGTTTTCAAGGGACTGGTGGCCTTTATGTTCATCTGTTCCGATCTCTTTATTCTTTGTTGTTGTCTTTTTTTTGTTCGTGAAGAATTGCATGTCATGCCTTATGCACAGCCAGGCTTTTTATGACTTTTGTTCGATAGTTGTCTTGTTACATTTCTGGTGCAATATCTATTATTCTGTGTTCTGTTTACATGGTTGCACATCTTCTTTTCAATCTCCCTCCCTCCCTCTCTCTACCTCTCTCTCTCTCTCTCTCTCTCTATTCTCTCTCTCTTCTCTCTCTTCCTCTCTCTCTCTCTGTGCGTAGTGAGAAAAAGCCGGTATAATTTTAAAAATTAAACCCATGTTCAACAAGGAAAAAACAGGGAAAAGCTATTTACCAAAACGTCTTATACGTCTCGATCAGGTCCCTCGCGAGCTCGGTATGGGGACTTATCTGCTGTTATCAGTTGATTTTTTATTCAGAATAACCAAGATGTTGCGAACGATTTCTTATTCTCTCTTTTCAAAAGGGCCTCAGATGTAGTAGTCTAGCGCATTAAAATCGATGATTTAATACGAGGAAGCTACAGTTAGGGGGATTAAAAATAATCGGCTAGCTTCTCTTCGATGAATAAGCAGACATTTTAACTTTTTGGTCTTGCGCATGTTATTCTCCTCTGCCTCAAAGATGAAAGCACAAACTGAGGAAGCTAAATGACGCCTACTTGGATTTTAGTGTAGATGAGTTGTAATAATGTAGTAATTAACTTCTCTTTCTTATGATGTTTAAATAAAAAAAGACAGTGAGCAGGATGAAAGTAGCCGGCAAAGAAAAATACCTCATACTAAAAAATAGCAAGAAGCACGCGATACCTTGCACAAGAAATACTTACGGATTTGCGGACTACGCAGCTGACCTAGCATTCGAAACATTCTATGGTTCCATCCACCACAAGTCAATTCTTCAACCTGAAAACATTAAATCGAATCTTACGTAAACTGATACAAACTACCAAAATTAGCTTTCTGCTAAATTACCATTCCAAGTCACATCACCTACAGGATACAGTCCCGATTAGATTATGTTCTAAGACCGAACATTAGAATGATGAAACTACACAAAATACAACAGAAATGAGAAAATCAAGAATTAAGACAGGAAGAGTAAAGTTGAAAAAGAACATGAAACGCTCATTAAGATAACAAATTATCAATTGGAGACAAAGTATTGGTTTTAAACAATTAAAAAAGATAAAAGATTCCCCTTTTAATCCAACACCCATATATCACATCAGAATGAAAATAATAGTGCTAAATTGGAAGGCACGTAGTGTAATGGTTATGTCTTAGGGAAATCCTTGGTGGACTCGATTCTAAATCGCTGACGAGGCTGTTGTATTTCATATGATTTCCAACTATTCTCCCTCCTTCTATAGGTAAGTTGAAGATACTAGACTCTTTGACCTTGGTTATGCCTCTATCTAGGAGAAAAAAAACTCTAAATTCAAAACCTGTTAAATTCCGCTTAGGAAATTGACCTTGAGTCGCTCTACTTATGCATTGGTAAATATATAACTGCCACAACAGTCAAAACCAGAGCAAAATGAAACTGAACTTGTGCCACTCTAAAAAAAATTGGCAAATCATTACAAAACCTGGATTTGCCTTATATAACTCAATTGAATGAAATCCGAGAACCTGTGATAGGGGAAGAAGAGAAGAAGGAATCTGCAGCTTTACCAGTAGGCAGATATCTCGGAGATTGGCTGATTACCAAGAAAAGATACTTAATTGAATTTGTGAACTTTAGTAAACTTTATAAACCTTTTTTAACATTTTCGTTAAGAAGGATGTTGAAAGGAGTTAATTATCTCCCCTGATAATTATGTCACTATAAAATTGATTGTAAAGGATATGTGAGAGCCGCGGCAAAATAGCCGAAGATTATAGGTTTGACCAATAGCAATGCTACGATTCTAACCTTTGTTCGTTGACAGATGGCCAATATAGTAATTTTTATCCTAGGCGTAAAACATGTATTACTATTCTTTGACAATAGGCGTAAAAACTGTCGAAAATCCCCACTTTAAATCGCAGGTGAAGCATAAAATACACCAGTGTGGACCGTAAGTAATAGCACCCTGTAGCAATATTGATCTTAAGTGATGATAATTTTATGTATTCATTTTAAATGTATGTTAATCCAATCAAAGATGCTTCATACCTAGAGGTTTGGAATCACGTTCATTGCGCGTTCATTAGGGCCGGGTTAGCTCATCGGGTAGAGCGTTCGGCTAGAAAAAACAAGGTTCCTAGTTCGATCCCGGTCCTCCCAACTCAGCGTTATGAGTAGCACAGGGATCTGTGCGGTTAAAGTAAGGATCTTGGTTGTAGGTGTGGCACTCCACCTCAGATGCTAAAACAATCTCCTTGGTCTAGCGCTAGTGAAAAAGGGGATAGACTCCCTCGCTGTCTGGCTGATACCGACTTTAGGCCCCCCGACGACTTTACTTTTTTTACTTTTATTTACATTTGTGTCTATCATTTTTGTACATGGTTCTATCTGTTTGATTGGACCCTATCAGTCATTACCCCTCCGAGTCAGAGTGGACCTGGGAAAAAAATGTTAATGAAGAGTTACTTCACTCCACAGAAAGTGGAGCATCCCTATCAAATGCAGTTTAGTGTCATACACAGGATAACCCTGTTTTTGTTTAAAATGGTCATCCACTCTGCAGGAGCTTAGAATCAGGACACTCTTAGCCCAGCTGACAAATCGCTTTATCTTAAGGATAGTGCGCAGATACTCCAATTTGATCCTAGGCGGACGTGCACTTTGATCCTAAGCAAGGCGCAAATGTACTATAATCTTAACCGAAGTTGAAAGACAGATTAACAAAGAAAGAAGGAGAGAAACCGGAATCTATTGATAGATAATAATAAAAATAGCCGTGTCAATGCCAGAAAACATATCAATATAAATGTGGTTATTGGCGATGATAATAATGAACCTGTGGGTTTTCACGTTTTGATTTCGAATTGCTCAGTATTTGTTTTGTCGCCCGACCGAAATCCGAAACCCCAAAAGCCTAACAGCTGTCGATGATTTTTATCAAAGCAAAGCAGTCAAGAATTCTATTCGATATTGATTCCTGACTAAAACGAAATGACAAGAACAAGAAAAAGAAAAGACGAAATTGACATAAAACATTCAGCGGCGTACCGAACAAGGGAAAAGAAGAAATCAGATAGAGACGAGGAGAAGAGAAAATCCAACCAGCAATTCCTGGTGGCAGACCGGCTGCCATCTTTTTATGGACATACGACCAATAAAACAAACCAATGAAATATACAGGCAGTCACCGATAAGATAATAAAAGAAGGGAAAAGAGGATTGATAAGAAAGAGAGGAAGATAATGGATAGTAGAGAGAATAAGAAAATGATGTGAAGAACGAACGGATAGGAAAAAGCAATTTGAAAAGGCATCTTTGAAGATATCAAGTGATTAAAAATTAAACACCATCACACCTAATGAAAGAAGAAAGGAAATAGAAAAGTGAAAGAAAGAAGGTGGAAGGAATAAAAGAAGAAAGCATGTAGGGACACGGTCCTATGTTATCTGTCTTCAATACTTTCTTCACTTTGTAAAACTTCATCTAAAAAAGACCATCAATTTTGTTTGAAGAATCATTAGAAACAGCCCCACCCCCCCTCTCTCTCTCTCTCTCTCTCTCTCTCTCTCTCTCTCTCTCTCTCTCTCTCTCTCTCTTTCTCATTTCTTTTACACACGGACACATCATATATAAAATATATATATATTATGGAAGTACGATGAGGAAATTAATCCGACAGTATTAACATACATATATATATATATATATATATATATATATGTGTGTGTGTGTGTGTGTGTGTGTGTGTGTGTCTGTGTGTGGGTGTGTATTCATGGTTTATTTCACGTGATCAGTATTTCTCAATAAATATGGAAGTCAAGCCACTTTACATCATTTATGAATGGTTTTAACACATAAAAACACCGAGTAAAGAAACGAGAATCACGGGATCACAATTTAGGTTTAAACCTTGATGTGCTACAATAACATCAAACACATTTTATAACCTTTTTCTTAAATAATTTATGTTATTATATATATTTAGTTTAAGAGTGCTCTTAGAATGTCCCACAAACTTGGTGAAAACATATACTGTATTATGTAAGGAAGCGCGTGGTGAAATGGGTTGGTCGCCCCGAGTTCAAATCATGGACGTGATCATTGCATTTCACTTAGCGCTAATACCATTGGGAAAGGTATGAATCCTACTCCCCCTCCAGCTATGGGTAAATAGTAGGGCAGACTCAACTCTTTAATCTTGGTTAGGTAACCGGTCTAGGAGAAGGAAAACTCTGAATTCAAACCTGTTGAACTCCGCTTAAGAAATTGACCTTGTGTCACATCCTGCTCGTGCGGAGGGGTTGGTATATATAAATATATATATACTGTATTATGTAAATTCGTCTTACAATTATGTAGCTTTAATTCGCTTTATAATTGTATTAAGTAACAATGTTTATAAATTTATTATGTATAAAATTTACATTGACAGAATGATATCCCGTGACATGATTTGGTCTTGGAGGCGCTACCCATGTACTGACCTTTTGATAAGAATAACATAACGGATCCCATTCATCTCCAGGTCTACAACTTGTTTGAATTCAGTTTTCCTTCTCCTAGATTGGTTCCAATACTAGGCTTAAAGATCCCAGTCATAACTGGAGGGAGAATAGTTAAAACAAGTTCATACCATTCCCTAGGGAATTCGTGCAATATCAAATGGAAACAGTATCATCCAGGATTTGAATTCGAGTAGCCGTGTCCCTAACTATGATAACTGTTATGCTATCAGCACTCCTAACTATGTATATGACTTATAGTGAAAATACTTTGGTACTAGAATATTGCGCACTCATTGAAATTCACAAACGTATGGCGGTTGTCTAGGGTGAAATCTAAAAAACATTTAGGCATAAAAAGATGGGACAAGTAGATTTTAAAATTTATGTGGTAAGATTCATGAGATTTATAAATCCTTTAAACCGTCCGCAGAGCCCCGATGGGACGATACAAAACTTCCTATTATCCCTGAAATTGTGAGAGGCATTGAAAGGCCAACATCTTTGCAGAGCATGATTGGACCAATTATTAACCAGAATCTTTCTTCATGGACGTAATGAAACGATGGATAGAACGTTAGGGAAAATATTTTGTTCGATGTTGGAAAATAAACAGTGATACTGAATGTAATTTAATTTTTATTTCATTTTGATCGCAGTTGAATTATTTCTTATGGTGAAAGGTTTATCGTATAAAACTGGAGATCGCATTACTCGATTAACACTCAAAACTTAAAAGATGTAAAAGGCCTATGTAGAATGGCTCTTACAAATTTGAATATCTTAAGAACCGATTCCGCAGTCTTGATGCATTTTGGTAATAAATCTTTCTTTATCCATTCATAAACAGATTAAATCCCATAGGGTTATTCAATCGGAAATGAAACTTCACTTGTTTACTGTCTGACCCTTCGTATTCACAAAGGTCGTGCATTATTGAATAGTTTGTTTTTTTAAACACATGTGCGCATTACCGATCTCTGAACTTCAGCATGTAAAATCTAGATTTAGCTCTAAACTCTAGTGTTTCCCAAACCTAATATTACCGCCTAAACATCGTGTAGGAAATTAAGATAGCAGCTGATGTTGATCCCGAAAGATTTTTTGATTTAAAAGTAGAAAGGTGGTTGGTTGGCTGGTTGATTGTAAAGCATTTTGGTCGTTGTTGGTATATTGAAGTCTTTTTTAAAAACATGTATGGTTTCAAATTATATTATGTATACTTCATATGAAATTGCAATATTTCTAAGAGGCAATATATTATTATATTTTCTTTTTAAATTTACAAATTAAAGATCTTCATATTTAACTAAAACATGAATGTTTTGATATTCAGTATATTAATAAAAAATATACATTCATTTTAAATAGGTCAAAATGTCATACTTAGTTTCAATAACAATGTTTAACGAGCAAATATATCAATGTGTACATTTAACCAAACCCTCCTCAATGGGTAAATGGGACAAAAGATCAATTTTAAGTGGAGTACAGCTGGTCTAAGTTCTGAGTTCTTCTTCTCATTGACTGGATTTCTAACTAGGGATGACAGATGGATTCGTACTTTTCCCAAAGACATTGGCAAGAGGTCAAATGTAATATAAGAAAAATTGAAAATAAAAAAAAACACAAAAATACCAAATATTTGAATCTAGTACAAAATCATTTTAAAGAATTGAGTTGCATTTTAAAACTTTTAACTGTTAATTTATTGACAAAAGTTACAATCAATAACATAAAAACTTCGTACTTAGTTGGAATATGGAGGTTTCAAAAGAAAATATAGACCAAAACATTTCAAACATATTCGCATATAGATCTATTCAAATCTTAGATTAGCCCTAAACAATTACTGAATAGGTAATTAAACACTCCACAGAGATCGAGAACTGGAGCCTTACAACTAAATTCAGTTTAGTGTAATATATATATATATATATATATATAATATATATATATATATATATATTAGGAAATTACAATTCGTATATCGTATAAAATTCGATAATTATTGAAAATAATCATGACAAGCAAACCCAGCGCATAGCGTGTGCCATGTGGAACACCGTACAGCTGTTTCAACTTTATTAATTCTCATCAGCGGTGTATACCTACGATTTCCGTCCGACAGAAATCGAAACCGGGAACCCAGCACGCAGAATCCGAAAATCTACCTCTGGGCCACAGCGCATAGCACATGCCAAATTTATCCTAGCAATGATAACCACGCCAATACTATACATAGTACAGTGAGCGTTTGACGGAATCGCAAATTAGGCATATGCCCAGGAGTAAGAAGTAAATGGAATTTGATCATTTGCTTTTGAAGCGTGGTTATGTAAAGTATATTATCATTTATATTTTTAAGGCAATTACAATGCGTATATCGTATAAAATTCGATAATTATTGAAAATAATCATGACAAGCAAACCCGGCGAATAACGAGCGTGACGTGGAACACCGTACAGCTGTTTCAACTTTATTATATATATATATATATATATATATATATATATATATATATATAGAGAGAGAGAGAGAGAGAGAGAGAGAGAGAGAGAGAGAGAGAGAGAGAGAATTAAACAAAAGACACATCTCTTGTTTAACAATTTTATTTTTGATCTTTTCAAGTTTTCTGGACAACCTTTTAATATTTGGGCGGAATTTGTGGATAAGTCCATCAAAGTACAGGTTCCGAGTACTTTCGGCACTTCGAAGTGCTCGGGACCTGAACTTTGGTGGACTTATCGACGAATTCCCCCCCAAATATTAAAAAGTTGGCCAGAAAACTTGAAAAGATCAAAAATAAAATAGTTAAATAGATGTGTCTTTTGTTTAATTCTACATGTATAAATGAAAAGAATGCTGCCCAAATACACCCCCCACACACACATATATATATATATATATATATATATATATATATATATATATATGACATAGAAGGGAAATTAGGATAAATAGGATAAATTTGTGAGGTTCCAAGAGTACTTAGAAGAGAAGTAAGGGTCATTACTCGAGTCGAATAATTTTTAATTAGGGTTAAATGACTTAAAATACATTTGTGGTTGTTATCATTAATACACTATAGCCTGTCAATAGTGATACCGTATGATATTATTAACTTCAAATTATTGATGTTGACTTTCACTTAGAGAAAATATATTTTCAGAGAAGGAAAGACCTCTAGGCGAGGAGGGAACTATTTTTGTTTTAGAGATCATTAAAATGGTTGACCGATGGGACATAAACATGGATGCTTAGAGAAGTAACCACTAAAGATTATCATGATGCGTTAGCAGCTACGGAACGATAATATAAATCTATCTCAGCGAAGATCTGCTTGCTTCTCCAGGAGCATCATAGTCTCTTGAAAAGGAATGTCAGAACAGAAATGAGTCTCTCTCTCTTTCTCACAAGGTCAGAAAATATTGACTACGTATGTTTCTATGGAAATATTATAATTTTTATCGGGGTTGTTTTACGCCACTGGGCTAGAGGCCCATTTTCTTTATATCCCCCACCCCCGACAATTTTGAGAATAGGCTGTCAGCCTGATCCTCACTGACTGCGACAAATGTGAAATCACCTTCCATAATAGGACCAATAAAATTTTCAAATGGTATATCACAATGCAAATTCGGCGAAGGGATCTATTATCGTTATCTGCCAGATAACGAGGGAGACTATTCCCTTTTCACTAGCCCTAGATTGCGAGATAGTTTTTACGTCAGTGTTTGGCGGCACACCTTCCAACAGCTCCCTACTTTACCGCACATATCCAAACTGGGTTACTAGTGTGCTGAGTTGGTGAGGTGTCAATATCGAACCCAGAACCTTGTTGTTCCTAGTTGGATGCTCTATCGACTAAGCTAAATCGATCCTAATATCGTCATGTACACTAATAGTATTTCATGAATCAAACGAAGATAAAAATTATGTTGGTTTTCAAAAGCTGTGTGACTTTTGAGTCACCCCATAGATTAAATCGGTTCACCCTCTCTAGGGAATAGACAAGCAACTTATTCCCAATTAGTAATATAGATTCATGATTACCCACTGAGGACGTAACTCACCAACACAGGAATGAGAGGCACCTATATTGATTATTACTTCAGAAACATTATCTAAATATTGGCCCAAAGCCTGATTCATTTATTTAACCTATGGGGATATCGCTAGGAATAACTTGTCATATTAAAATTGTTGTATGACAGACTATCATTTTTGTGCCTAACGTTGTCAAATGTTATGCTTATTGCCAGTTTAGCTCAAGAGAGCGTCCGCCTAGGAACTACAAGGTTCCTGGTTCGATACTGAGCCATGTCATCTCAGCGTATGAATAGCACAGGCATCTGTGCGGTAAAGTAAAGATCTGATGGTAGGTTTCGCGCTCCAGCTCAGACCCTAAAACAAACTCTTTGGTCTAGTGCTAGGGAAAAGGGCATACCAACTTTAGGCCACCCCGACGATTTTACTTTACTTACAAATGAAGAACCTTCATCTCGGTCAGGTGATATTCCCTGAGTTTAAAAAAAGAGAGTATTGTCGATTTTAGACTATAAAACTAACACTAAAGTATTGGGGACTTGTGAGGTATGATTATTAGAAAGTTAGACTTGCAGACTGCAAGTAAGTTCAATTCTCACTGGATGCCCTACACATTTTAACTTTATACAAAACTAGGATAAGCTTAGCAAATGACTTCTAGTAGTAACACAACACACAACTCAAAATATATATTTATCTTAAGACCTGTATTCACTGAAAGGACCAACATATATTTTTCGTACAGATAATTTGATAATACATTAGAAAAATGGCTAATGGAAGACGTTCTGTTCAAAAATGTCGGCATTTTTGACTCAATGTTCTTAGTGTGGCCATTTTTGTTTTTACACTGTTGCCATTACTTGAGATTGAAGGAAGTAAATGGGACAATTTGTACAACGTTTAAATGACTTGTTTAGAAATATAAAAAGAACAAAGTTACAATAAGTGCGCCGTAATTGGATTTGCGCGCTGAGAATAACTAGCGGCAGGGATGACAAAACTAGGAAAGCGGGAATTAATGAATAAATGGACAAAATGGCGGAAAACGAAACTAAAATGGCTTTTACATAAGCACTGATTGATCTCTTTCTGTTTTTTTCTTTTGTAGTTCTATTTCGATTCTTTAGACATTAAGCAGACACCTATCTAAAATCTTCAAGATGTGCATAGCAGTCTCTCTATATGTCAATATGCATGTATAAGTGAGCGTCTAAAGTATTTCCCATAATTAAGTCGACCCTTATTGAAGTTATACAGAAACTCACTTAGAGAAGTTTCTAGATAGCATGAATAAGTACACTAAATCTTATCAATTTCATTTTAGATAACCAATTGACTTTCTTTCATGCAATCGATATCAATATTTTATTATTTCCAGCAGATTACTGTAGAATAAAAAATAAAAACGGATTTTATTAGGTGTTATTCATTCCGAAATACTAAAGGCTTTGGCTCTCAAGTTTGGTTTGAAAATATACTTATTACAGATTTTTGCGTTATGATTTACTTATTTTTGGACTTTTACATATTTACGTTTTTTGTGAAAGAGATTCGATGATGTAGAGTTTGGTAATGGATGATACACAACAATATCCATTTTATGGTGTAATGCTTCATAAGAAGTTCTTAATTCCTGGTATCTTTGGTTGTACATTTTATAAAACAATTTGGATAAATGCTACGTATTTATAAGCTATCATCATCATCATCATCATCATCATCATCATCATCATCAAGGAGTAAGGACATCAAGAATCCATTTGATTCTGTCTCCCCATTCGTTTCTATCCGTAATCACTCTTGATAAGTATTCTAGACGACATCCAGTGTACGCAGAGAGATTCTGAAGCTAACCTTTTGCTGGTAGGCTAACGCTGGTGTGTCCATGCGTAGGATTCCATAGGAGATCGTATATTATGAGTTCGTCTTTACTCTTCAAGTAATGCTCAGCAGGTCCTCATTGTTTTACCTGGATGGTTTATGTGATGGGAGGTATGAGACCATAGAACTGCTGTTTTGTAGGGTGCTTATTCCAGCATTTGTTCAAAGAGCACGCAGAATCCTCATGTACATCCCATCTAACCTTTTATCGAAGTCTTTCATTCGAGTCTAAATGGTGTATATCAGTAGTACTGACTCGGTTACAGTTTGGAAGGATTCCCGTTTTCTTTTACCACATATATCATATTTCCATATAGTCCTTAACCAGTAATTATTCATGTTTAACCAATGCATATGGCGCCATCACATTCAGTAGATGATATATTGACACCTAGTTATACGAACTGGTTTACTAATTTCAGAATTTAATGGGTAGGTGGCATTACTGATTTGGGGGGAATTTTTGGTTTAAAAAAAGGTATGACCAATCCATAAGGAAATAGAAAATTATAAATTCTAGACTAACAAACTGATGGATCCATTTAAACTGACATTGGATTTACCAATATGAAATTTGATAAATATGGTAACCACATCGACTACAGCAAATTTTCTTATAATTTACTGACTGCATGCCAAAACTGATGGTGTGAATGGATTCTTGCTATGGTTACCATAGCAAGAATCCATTCACACCATCAGTTTTGGCATGCATTCAGTAAATTATAAGAAAATTTGCTGTAGTCGATGTGGTTACCATATTTATCAAATTTCATATTGGTAAATCCAATGTCAGTTTAAATGGATCCATCAGTTTGTTAATCTAGAATTTATAATTTTCTATTTCTTAATGGATCCTGTAGGGGCACTGAGGTTTATAGTGTCTATCTTATCTCAATATAGAATAAATTAATCTTGAATTAAATTTGACTTTTGAAATATTAAAAGGAAAAAAATTGAATATTCGTTTATGAAAGAAATTTGAACTTATGTTTGTTTATTAGGTAAGTTACATATATTGGCATAGCATCATTGTAACTTTCAAATTAGGTGAATAGATCAAAGAGAAAAACTCATGGAAACATTAATGCTCCTTCAGAATATATTCTGCTTAAGCTAGTGCATTTGCAAGAAGAGTGAGATCATTTACATAGTCTGCCTCAGTTATAATTTATGCGGAGTATCGTCTGCTTCTTGGCTGATTTTAGTGTGAAACTGTTTTCTTTCATTAACTCTACTGAGATTCGTATATTAATAATCTAGATAACTTACTAATATAAATGGCACCAATCACCTTGCAAGACACTAGCAATAATGTAAAATAAAACTTTGTCACTATTAAGTAAGGGAACTATAACCTTTGCGACCTTGTAAAGTATCACTATGACGTTTCATTTGGAAAACTATGTGCCAGAAATATCTGCTCCATCTTTCCCCAATGCATGGAATTAAATGCTTTGGAGAAATATATAAACAAGCGTGTTGCCTCGGGATTTTTCCAGGTAATCCTTCGATTATCTGACGAATAGTCTGAATCTAAGGAATTTTGGATCGATTTATCGGAAAGTCTCTTAGACTCATTACCGACACTCTATATTGATAATTGGAAAGAATTTGTCATTATATAGCTTTGCAGTTATCTTGAAGAACATTTGCGGATTCGAAGAGACAAAGATGGCGTATAGAGATGATGATGAGTTCATCTAAGCAAAGTAAAATTCAGGCATGTGGTAACGGAAAAATCCCTCTCACTTTATTGCAAATTGTAGAACATACCTCAAGACCGTTCTCAAAAACAAGAAGATATGAAATTATAATTTCAAGTCTATTAAATAAATAGCAGCCCCAGCCACAAATAGGCCCGATATTTAGTAATCCCGGTTACTTTTTCCCTCATGTGTGACCGTCTATCGCACTAACAACTAGACTTCTCTGGAAAACTATTTTGTTGTTATTGTCACAACTAGGCAACAGGGTCACTAGTGGTTGGAGGCGGCTGTTACAGTACACTGTTATCTATAGAGATACAAATGGTTTGGAGGAGTAATATTAGATTTATTATGATAATTTAATCGAAAGAGACGAAGCTTTTACTTGAAAACTATTTATGGCAAAAGGGAGATTCTTATGGAGAAAGGGACAACAAGCAGGGTAAAATTCCAATGCAGAGAACCGTAACTAATAATGCAAACCACATTTCCAACGAAAATTATCAAACTAATTACAATTCACTTAAACTTTAGTAAATATATTTCCAAGTACCTCACGTTTCAATAATGTCATAGCATGATTGCTTAGTTAATACAAAAAATACTGATAAAAATATGAATATTAAAATGCTTTAAGTGACACTCACTTGGAAAAAAAGACATGTCTCTACAAAAGATTTACAGAACAATATTAACTTCATTTAGTTATCGATCTGTCAGCGGGTCCAAGAATACACCGATATTCCCTGCCTACAGCTGGTAAGTATTGTCTAGACCTCCAGAACTGAAACCTCTCCATCAAATAGAGTTTTACGTCATACCTAGGATATGTAAACCCTCAGCCACCGCCTTCTAGCACCCATATAATAAAAAGGGCTGGATCTTGCCAGGCAATACGGTTGAGAAAATCATATACGTGCTCAGGCTTGACATGACCAGCCCAGTGATCGGAAAGAGCCTCTTCGACCGACCGTATAGCCTAAGTAATGTTCCAAAATTGAGTGTTTCATGTCATGGACTGCTCAACAATCAGGATTACGTCCTTAGGCATCACGGGTTGCCACCCATCGCCATGAGATGGCCCATTTGTGGGCTTACTTATCTGCAGAGGTGCAGTCGTTGTATTCTAAAGTCCCAGCCGACAGGACTCCTTATGATCGTGTGAAATGTTTGCTTAAAATTAACCAACCACCCATTTATTTATTTTCTTTGTTTCGTTAGTTCACTTTTTAAAAGATTATTCACTCATTCATCTTTTGTAATTTTATTTTCGTTAGTCTTCGAGATTTTATTTTCATTATCTCTCATTTTTATCCTTCCCTCTTCTTTTTCCACTTTATCCCAACACTCAAGTAAACCTTAAATATTATAATGAGTTTTTAACCTCTATACATAAGTGTCCCTAAAACCAAAGACACAAAAGGGACATTGTGTCTTGAGAAAATGAGTGGAAAAGAGTATCTGCAATTTCTACTATGTATAGCACTGAATAATAGGCAACACGCTTGTATTTATCAATAAATGCCTGGGGATATGTGAACTTGTACAAAACAGGAAATGGGAATTAAGCTAAAATAGAAAAGACTTTTTATTGAATTTCAGTTTTATAACTAACGTTAAATAGAGTTCTCAATACCATAATTTGATTCCAGTCAGTTCTGTTTGCAGATTAAATTTAAATTATATTTTGCTGCAAAGAGGAATTCTATGTTTAGCTTCAAATCATGTAAGCCACATTTACTGAGATTATAAATGTTATCTCGAAGTATAGAAATACCGATTTCTTTTTCTACAGTTAACATATTCTCTGATTTGAGTAGGATCCCTGATTTCAATTCTATTTTATACAGGCTGATTTCAACTTCGGTTTACCAACACTATATTTCCTTTTGTTATCAACCAAATCTCGTACTCTAAGAACACGAAGAATTGTGAAGTAAATGAGCAGTTTTGTTCCTAACAATGTTTAGGTCCTCGTATTTTCCTATCTCTACAAATATTCGTAGACACCCAAATTATATATATATATATATATATATATATATATATATATATATATATATGGAAAGAGGATTGGAATAAATCCGACAGAAAGTAGAAAGATATTAGGAACACAAGGAACGAACACAAATACACTCAAACACTTAAACCAAAAAAAAACACCACCACTACTACCTCCCCCCATAGACAGTTAACCCTACCCACCAATACACAAAACAAACCACTCTATCACAAACTAACCGCCCTAGGAATAAAAATCATACAAACTACTTCCCAAACAATCAAGGAACTCACCAACCCCTCCACGCGCACTAATGATCCCAACGCCTCCGACACTCCCGAGGCCGGCATATACACCATCCCGTGCTACGACTGTAAAAACATTACATCGGAGAAACCCAACGCACCCTCACCAAACGCATATACGAGCATAAGAGATTGATAAGAACAAATGATAACTTGAATGCCCTATTCATCGACACGGCTGACTACAACGATACATTTAATTTCAGCAATGCTTCACTTATCAAACTAATACACAGAAAAAGACTTAGACGCCTATGCGAATCGGCAGTCATAGCCCTCACTGAAACAATAAACCCAAGACCCGGTTTCTTTAATCTGGACTTATCTATCGTAAAAACTATCACACGTGAACACAAAATAAAAATTACAATTGAAAATGGGTAAATCAAAAATGTAATAAAAAATTTAAAAAATAAAAAATTTCACCCATGAGTTTGACTTTTTCCTCCCTCGCTGATCCAATCCCACCGCCTCTACCTTCCTCTTTCACCCCCTTTTTTGCCTATGTATCAAAATCTATCTCCTCATCCCAACCTAAATTGTCTCCTCATATCCTCACATTTCCATGCTTTCTCTTTTCCCCTTCATCTAATCAATTCCCGAACCCCGCTTCACTAATCAAACTTCATCTCCTGACCTCCTTTCCCTCACACTGAGTTGACCAACTCTATCTCCACCCACCCCTACCTATCATCTCCCCTTTTATTACTCCTACTGCTTCCTTGGATCAAATTTCAAATGGGCTATCCCACTTCCGCTTCAAACTCGTCCCTTTCAAAATGTATCTTTCCACTATCACTCTGATTATCCTATCTCTTCACTTTCGTTCTCCTTCCTTTTCTTCCCAATGACCCCCGTCTGACCAATCAAACTCTTTCCTCACAAACACTAACCCACCAACTTAACCTCTTCTCCCGTCCACCCCATCCTATCCACTTTACCCTCTATAAAATACTCGTATGATACATTTGATAATCAATACAAAGATTTATGATGTCGAGCTCAAAGCTCTAGCGAAAATATCCTACACACTTTTGTCTGAGTTCTGTCCTTGTGTTCCTCATATCTTTAGTACACACACACACACACACACACACATACACACACACACACACACACACACACACACATATATATATATATATATATACATATATATATATCCCTCACTGGTCCCATAACCTGGTTTGATCGTGGGGTGCTACTGATATAGTATCCTGGGCAGAAATAGTTTGGTGGAGTCCACCTATTTCCAGCTCTACAACTGGTTTTAATTCAGAGTTTTACTTCTCCTACACTGGTTGCGGTACTAGGGTTAAATAGCTCATTATATCCAACTATTTACACATAGCTGTAGGGTGAATATTTGGATTCAAACATTTCCCAGTGATATTAGTAATAAGGGAAATGCAAACAGCCTCGTTCAGGATTAGAAATCCGGTAGCCGAATACTCTACCAACGATCATGACCATTACGCCAGGAACGACTTCCGCTTATATCTACTCACTATGCCTACATTAATATATACTGCATAATATATACTGCAATAATAATAACTGAGCACGTAAAGGAAGTGAAGTGGCCTATTGCCAGTATAGCTCAAAACCAGGGAGATATTTTTCGCCTCTGAGATGGAGCAACACAACTACCATCAGCTCCCCAATTTACTGCACAGATCCAAACTGTTCTACTCACGAGCTGGGTGGTGAGGGCCGTTATTGAACACTGAACCTTGTGGCTCCGATGTGGATGTTTTATTGTAGCACTTTCAATTTGAGCGAAAATCACACATTTTCATTTATCTTAATCGCATCTTCATTTTCGTCCATTTCCCCTCATGAAAGACCTAATTCATCTACTGGATTCAAGCATCCTCTTAATCCTCCTCATATCAAAACATTAGAAACAGTTTATTATTTATTTGTGGATTGTTACATATTCGTATTTCTATTTTTTTTAAATTGATGCTGTAGATATTGGTAATACATAATAACTAATATCCGCTTTAAATGCATAATTGTTCAAGGGAATAATAATATACAGGAAAGAAAATATACTTAGAGGGGAATTAACTGTTTAATATAATTATATGGAATTTCTTTGGGGCAATAATTTGAAAACTTTACTTGTGAAACCTGGGTATATCGACTTTACTTCATTTGTTTAAGGAATATTGATCCTCCCAATATAGACTGACCTTACTATATTATATTCTGTAAATTCCAATATTTTCAGTGAATTTA
>JALAJA010000209.1:20000-32500 GCA_023376005.1 Doryteuthis pealeii | reverse complement strand
CAATGGTTTTACTACAGAAATGTATTGCCAATGATTTTTAATACAGAAATGCATTGCCAATGATTTTAAATATAGAAATGCATTGCCAATGATTTTTTATATAAATACATGGCAAATAAGTTTTTTTAAATAGAAATGTAGTTTAATTGCTATATAAAACCATTATATATAAATCATATAGTGTATAATGTCATGTTTTTTGCATGTGATATTTGATAATGACAGCACCGAAATTTCACAAGTACCCTCAGCGCTACAAAAGGCCATCTTTAAGGGATTAGATTTAATTTATCCGTTTTGTTCCCAGTTCAGTTTCAACGAACGAATGTGGTACATGAACTATTAGAAGTAGGCGTACGTAGAGGGGGAACTCACAAAACCTTTTTTTTTTAAGAGGACTGAGGTTTGGGAGAAAGAGAATTGGCGGAAAATAAGTTCCAAACATTTATCAAATGGCTGCTCTATTCGAAATTATTTCAGGTGAGTTTGTTTGTTTTTTAATATATGAGTCTTCAAGAATTTGGAGTTTACTGTTTATTTCTGTAGTATGTGTGTGTTTTCAGTAATATTTTTCTGTAATAAGAGATGGGTAAGCACATGTTTCTAGTAATCGATAAATAGAATTAGTGTCAGACAGATGAAGTGCTAAGTGTCACGACAAGTCATGGTAGTTAGACCAATGTAGGTTTTTTTTTTACAGAAATGGCATTTAATTAGTTCTCTACATTAGTGTCACTAAGACAAATCGTCGATGTAAAGGAGTTATTTCTGATAACGAGGTTATTGTTATTAAATTTAGGATAATATATAATTGATTTCACATTAGTATTATTGTAGGTAGGAGAAAATATCTTTATGAAATAGATTTTTAATGCTATTTCATAAAGATAGTAGTTTTGTGAATCTGGGTACAATAATATAGTATGTTTAGCCGGCTAGATGTAGTATTTTCTTTATTAAAACTTTTGTTTGGGAATTCGGAGTTGATGTTCAATATTTTAAATTCAGAAGAGTAGATTGTTTAGAGATGGTCAGAAGTTTGGCAGAATATATATATTATATATATATATATATATAATATATATATATATATATTATATATATATATATATATATATATATATATGATCGCTTATCTACCATTTCAGGGTATTCATTATTATAATTGAGAGTACAAGAATTAATACTAGAATTTCTTTTTGTGGGTGATGAAAGCGTTGTTGTAGTGTCAAAAGTCCACTACAATTTTAGAAATTTGGCCCGGCAAATTGAATGTATGCCAGAAAATAGTCAGGCAGGAAATGTCTGTCCTGTTTGATAGTGTATGCAGTAAATAAATAAATAATGTCCAAATACATAAATATACGCAGATACACATTTATATATGTATGTATATACACACACACACACACACACATATATAATATATGTGTGTATGTGTGTGTGTATGTGTGTGTGTGTGTGTGTGTGTGTGTGTGTGTGTGTATGTGTATGTGTGTGTATATGTGTGGTGTGTGTGTGTGTGACCGATATTTTTATCTGTTTCAATATATATATATTGAGATTATAGTTTGCAATATTTAAATATTATATCTTTATTGGTTTGAAAATCGCATAAGAGAAACACTTTACTGGCTATCTTTTTCGATATAAATACAATGTTATAAATGGCTCATACCACCCATTTCATCTAAAATTTGTCTTCTTGTGCTTCCAATTTCGTCGACTATTTTTCTTGTTAACTCTAACTATGTATATATATATATATATATTATATATATATATATAATATATATATATATATATATATATATATATGATGCATATGCATATATGAGCGTACACATCTCTGATTCAATCTACGAATATATATTTTCGCTACGTTTATTTAGTAAGGCCACTTTTTTATATTACATAGTTTACTTATATTTATTTTCGAACGAAGCACACAACAAATTAAATTGATTACTACCTCAGAGATCACCAAATATGTCTAAATCGGCGTGAAAATCAAAGCTAATTTCATTTTCTATACATCGCATTATTTCATATTCAAATTTCTATTCTTCCCAATACCTGAAAAAGACAAGATAGACACTGAGGGAAAAAGACACCAGGCAGAAATATTTTTTATAATACAAAGTCAGTGATTGAATTAAAATAATATAGACCTTTATGAAATAAACATAGCTATTGATTCAAAACAAAAGTCTATTCCGGGGAGAAATAAATCTCTTATTTACCCCCCCCCCTCTCTCTCTTCTCTCTCTCTCTTCTCTCTCTCTCTCTCTCTCTCTCTCTCTCTCTCTCTCTCTCTCTCTCTGTGTCTCTGTGTTTCTGTGTTTCTGTATCTGTCTCATGTAATGATGATTCGTCCAAAAGAATTCCTAACCCAACATTCAACATGTCTTAAATATGCGTTGTTTTCAGTGCTTTTGTTCTATTGTCATTTCTTTCAATGTCTTATTTAATACGTACTTTCCTTCAATGTCTTATTTAATACGTACTTTCTTGCTTTTGTTCTATTGTCATTTCTTTCAATGTCTTATTTAATACGTACTTTCTTTCAATGTCTTATTTAATACGTACTTTCTTGTCTTATTAATGCGTACTTCAAAAAAGTTCTGATAATCTTGAACGAATTGCGAAAAAAAAAACAACAAAAAGCAAAAACAAAAACAATGTAATCGCAAAAGTATCATAATTAAAGGGATATGTTTCTCATATTGCAGAGGGTAGAAAATTATAATTTCTCCATAACTGTGTATTGATAATGTTATGTCATCTGTTCAGATAATTCAAATTCTACAACATTATTTAACACTTCATTGCCGGCGAGAGACAACATCTAATAAGAAATTATTCCGGTTGTAAAGCCAAATCAACAAATTCCAGTAGTATGATAGGATATTTCTCGTGTATTGAATGATGTTTTGGCTTTAGCTAATACAGAAGTGATTGTTGATTCCACGGTTGCAATCAAATCCCCGTTACGTATTGATGTATTTGTGGAGCAATGTTAATGATTTGACAATCCAAGGTATGTTGCTCTTCAGTTAAATAGATATCAGATATTTACATATGCGTAGAACGGACAGATATTTCACATAGAGATGTCCGAAAATTAAGTGAAAATTCGATATAATATAAATATTGAAAAAGAATATTCAGGCTCGTTAATATTTGACACGAGGGTGTATATATCACACATTACACTTCTTTTCATTAGTTTGTTTTTTTGCTTTTGATTTTTTTTATTGTATTCTTTGTTGAATACAATGTTGACCTTGGACTCGAAGAAAAATATTTCTTCAGTGTGTTTCTCAGAATTGCCTTCAGCTAAGTAATCTTGGATTTTCATTGCACGTTATCATCTCGTCATCTGATTCAAATTAACGTCATCGAACTAACGATTCATCATTGTAAACGTTCAGTGTAATGAAGAGTCATCTTATGAGCTAATTCAAATAGTACATACTTGAATTAACGCATCGTTACTAGAAGTTGTGAATACAACAAAGTATCACACGGAGTAGTTGTATCTTGATCTAGCATGCCTACGATTAAGAGTCGTGCAAGTAAGATTAGTTGAAGATTTTGGATACAAGAAAATAATGTTCATTCATCAAATACATCAGAGTATTGATGAGGTTTCTATTATAGCATATCATTCCTTTAAAGCATATTTTTTTTATTTCTAAAGATCCTTTGTCAACAGAAAGTTATTTCATAAAAACTTTTCTCTTGACTTAAGGTGGAAACTAGTTGATAGCGATCAAAATATAATTGATTTGTTTAAATATTTGTCGCAAGTTCCTTCGAAGGTCAAGATGGGAGATATTCCTTTATATATATATATATATATATATATATATATATATATATATAATATATATAGTATATTCGTCTTCATCTTTTATTTCAGCTCATAGTGTCAGTTAATTCAAACCAACATTATTGGTTAATGCTTTGTAACGGAAAGGTTGGAAAATACAACGAAATATTATAATTTGTCTGCCTCTTGATCTGACATCCACACAATTTGACAAATAACCGACTAGTGAAATTACAAGATACTGCTGGCGTATTTTAAGCTTAGTCATGATGATGCATTGACGGGGAAATCCTGCTTGATGAATGATTTCGATAGCTGCACAGCTGTTGCATTGTTTCCAACAGCATGTCTTTTATAATATCAAAAGTGAATTTGCTTGTGTCAATAAAATGTAGCAAAAGAAAATCGGACAGCGTTATAGGATCAAAGTATGTGCACAATGCACGAGAGACAAGTTTAAAGAGATTTATGGTAATCAAAACTCTCTGCACATGTTTTTATTCTTACCTATGTATGAGCGAGAGTTTGGAAAAACATAAACCACAGTGATTTAAAATCCATTAAATTGAATAACTTTCTTCGGTGAATTTGTTTCTATACAAGCCGACATATTTTTGGAAAATTATAAATTAAAGAGCTTAATTTTCTCTGTTGGTAGACATCAAATTTGGATGGCAGAGAACGGCAGTGAATTTAAAACACGTTCAAATCCGCTTTCATATGCTAGAGTTATTTAATAATTATGCCATTTTCTTCGAATTAAAACCAAAACTAAAACACCTTATATCTAAGTGGTGGAAATAAGTTTTTAACATTTTATGAGGAAAGAATGCAAAATGAATCAAATACTTCATTTTCACACTAAAAGCAGACTAAACTTCGATTTAAGCGCATTATGTTTTAATCATTTTATACCACTTTATTTGGAGTGAGGTTAGTTGAACATGGAAATTAGGTTTCGTCTACTGAAATGAAAATGCAATCTTACATATTTTTTAGTGTTAAAAAGTAAATCCCACTGGTATGCACATGATAATTTAGGTATTTTCGTATTTATTGATTGTTATTTTGATACTGAAATCATAAAGCAATCATAAAACAAATTAAAGGATTGATTTATATATGCAAGTATTCCAGTCAGTTTCATTCACAGTATTTGATAATTGTCTGCGAATCTTTTTTTTACTGGGATAAAGGCTTCTCCTGTCACAATGCTGAGAAGTAGAACACCTTTACATATGTCTATGTGTATTTATGAGATGGGATTTAACATGAGTAAATAGAACACTTTTGTTTTTAAAAAAAGGTTCACATAAATCGCCCCCTATCTCTGAAAATATATGAGAAAGCTAAACTGAAAGAAAACATTTGCAAAACTTGATAAGAAGTTTCAAAAACGTCTCAAAGAAATTCCAGAATTTTAATAACTAACATACTGCATTCTTTCTGTAATTTTCCTATCGTAGGTTGATAATATTTAATGCCTGTTGTGCCCAAATATTGTCATACTCCGTTGGATGGCCACTGAAATACTCAAAGTCATTGCTGCATTTAATTTGACATTTATTTTATATTCATTCATTTCATTCTCATTATATTTTCTTATTGGTCTTTGCCTCAATTAATTAAAAGGTGAGTGCGAATTTTAAGGTGAAACATTATACAGAATAACTTTCAGATCAAAATTAAATTAAATGTTGATAGACTCTATTTGTTAAGAATAGTTTTGCAAGACTCTTTTTTCTTCATGTTTTTACATTGAATCACCACTTTAATTAATTGGACTGAGGGAGAATAATGTTAATAATCTTATTTGATAGACACACACCTTCTTCAATATGTGCATACACACACAGACCACACACACACATGACACACACACACGCACACACCCACATATATATGTGTGTGTGTGTGTGTACTATATATATATATATTCTATGATATGCTTTTATTTATAGGATACATGTACCATGAATGAAATTGGAGATATATGCTATGATATACCTTTATTTTATAGTATACATGTACGATAGATAAAATTAGGAGATGTATCATTGCCTATTTTCATTTCTATTTTTAATTAGGTGAATTGATAAAAATATGCACTAAACGAAAATAAATGAAAAGTAAGACATCAATAAAATAAAAATGAAGATTCTGTTTCGTAGAGGAAGTAGCCATTTTTGTTCTGAATTTGCTATACTTATTTCATTTGTGAGAACAGTTAGGTTTTAGTATGGCCCAGTTCAATTACAATGAGTCTATATTGCCAGTTTCTTTGCAGGTCATGCATGGGGGACATCTTTTTGCATACACTTACAATTTCATTAAAATAATTAACCCAAAAATTGGTTATAAAACAGAGAGAAATTTATAAGAAAACATAATTATCAATTTATAATGTTAATATTGCTTATATGTTAATGTTTTTTAAAACAAAATTCGTTAAGTGTCTAAACCCCTTAGAAGATTGACTTTCTTTATGAAGGTATATCAGGTCACTCAGAGAAAGTTATTAGGACTCAATGTTTAGAAATTCTGCTCCTTCATAAAGTAGACTGAAATTGCTTTCTGGAGAACATCCGCTAGACAGACTAAACATTGTCTAAAATGTAGATAATATTTAATGCCTTTGCCCCCAAATATTGAGAGATATACGGTGGACCAACCAATTTATACAGCTGCCGATAATCGAGTATTGATGTTCCTTTCCAAAATGTCCTTTATTTACATCCTTCCCGTTGGCGAAGAAAAGAATGTTTGCCCATATACTTTCAGGGGAATATATATATATATATATATATATATAATATATATATATAATTGTGGTGTGTGTGTGTGTGGTGGGTGTGTGTGCGTGTGGTGTGTCCCCGCTAGCTGAGATCTGCAGGAACTGTCATTCAACTGTAGATTGATTTAATATATTGAGAATTCAGTTGGTATTTATTTTTATGATGTAGATTACAAGATTATTCTCCATTTTTTGGCATTAGATATTCCCTTATACTTTTGTTTTGGTATGGATTCGTAAAATATGACATTGATTTAAATAATCTCATTAGTCTGTTTAAGGTACATTTTGTGAAGTCAGATATTTCAGCTTTAAATGAAAAATTTCACGTCTATCTGTTATTGTTTATTTGCAGATTTAAATTAGATGATTTTCGCCAGGGTAGTGTCCGTATATATATATATGCAATATGCATACATATACATATATCCAGGAGTAGATATATATATATATATATTATATATATATATATATATATATTATAGTATATATATATATACTAACCTGCAAAATATATATATATATATATATATATATATATATATATATATATATATATATATATATATAATATTATATATGTATGGTTCTGCGTTATAAGTCAAGAAGAAGGAATGTCATTATTCAGGGAATTTATTAACAGCCAGAATATAGCAATATATTTCAAATTAACTTTTCTTTAACATATGCTTCTTTCCTAATTTCTCACCAATTTACGTCTCTTCTTTTATCACCCAAAATAGAAAAAGAATTTCAAGCACTAGATTCAAAATAAATGATATATAAAACAGTAAGTAGACATCCTTCTTTCAAGTGGGGTTGAATTCGAGACAATCGAATATTTATTAGACAAATGGTTAGAATATGCCAGTGTCATACCATGTCAAGTTAAAATGGTTTTTAAAATTACGATATATTATTCTTTTACGAATTTTTCTCTAATTTTTAATTCAAGAATTTTTCAGATTCTTTTTTAATGATAAGTGCCTTCAGTCGTGTGTGCCTCTCTCAGCCAATCGTTGTGACAGCAGGTAATGTAGAATCGATCTATTTTTCATCCTGCGTATGTTCTTTTGTATCGCCGCTGGTAAAATGTAATTAGTTTTTCATTGAATCATTGGATGGTATTAAAACTTAAAGACAGTTTGCTTCTTCTTTCAGACACAGTTGAGCTAGATCTGTTTGTCAATTTAGCATTTGGGAAGTGTCTTGGCCATCGTGTCATTATGACCCTGTCATTCATTTACGGCTGTGGCATCTTGTAGTTACACCACCAGCTTTAGTACGCCCATCTATTCGAAATAGACGAAGACATATCTCTTAAGAAAAGAAAGAGTTACTTTTGAAAATAACTGTCGATAATCTATCGTTATTATAAAACTAGTTTTTCGACTGGATAAAACAGATGTTAACAATGGCTGTTTACTATGGTAACCAGTGTCAGTAAAACGTTAGAAAGGATTATCATTTTCTAGTTACATGCCCTAAACAAGACATTTTAATGTTTCCCATCACAGTTATCCAATAGAGGGTGGATCTTTGTTGCATCCACGTAAAATATTCATTAAAAGTATTAGCTTTTAAAAATTTCGCCATGTAATCAAACCCTTCTTCTCTTTTTCACACCAAAACCAAAGGAGTTATTATGAACGCTTTTACCGCATGTAAAATTAAAGCCATGCGTGATTCTTTTTTAAACCCTTTTACGATATGTGATTAAAGATTAAAGAAAACAAAAGAAAAAGAAGCAAACAGCTTGCATAACCAAGTACGTTTTACCAGACAAACACACGCATTACGCCACAAACTCACATAACCTTCAGTAGATACTTACATTAAATGTGGTTTTGTATGTCTGCGTCAGTAACTTCTCTCTTTGATTAGTATTGGTCCAATGTTTTCGCATCACATTCTTATATTATTGACATCCAGGGTTGGCATTTGTGGCAAAATATTACTTTGTGCAGAATCTGAAAATTTTCTAAGTTAACCACCAAATATTATTTGATAATCCATCCTCTGCAGAATTTGCAAATTTTCGGAGCTCACAGAAACACCTTTTAGAAGCCTTTAACATACGGTTAGGTGTCCAGTATCGTCGATTTCATACTGTAGTATATATTTGGCGTCTTATATTTTCATAAATTAGTTTGCGAGGCGTTATTGCAAATGTCTTGTTCGGTTGCCTGAAAGATGTGTTGTGGGCATATTTCTTCGCCTGGTTGGAATATTGATGGTGCTAAGCCTGACCGTTAATTCTAGATCGTAGAAACCGGTTGACATTGCAATTTTGTTGAGATTATTTTGCATATAGATGTGCTTGAAATGCCCACCTCATTTATAGACTTAGTCAAGGTTAAGTGATTGACTGTTGTAACCAGTCACTTGCAATACTACTGGCCTGTTAGATACTGAACCCTCCACATTAGTCAGTAAGAAACTGCCCTCTTTGTCGACGACACACATAGGATTGCCGGATCTGCCTACCAATACTCACGAAGGACTTATAGGATTACCAGTTAACTGAGGACACTTTAGTAACCAAAAAAGAATTCACCATTGTTGATCGGACTCTTTATCAAGGTATTCCACCAGATAAGCGCTTTCTGCTATTAGGCCAATTAATGGCCCTTAAAAAACACATTTTTGTTAAATAGTTCTTCCTTTAATCCTACATGAAACATTCCAAGTCCGTTAGGATCTTTGAAAAAAGGCATGAAGCACTGATAAAACCAAACAGGACATATCATTTTTATATTATTTATGTTTGATTGTTCTCAATTAGTTTTCATCATTATCGGGGGAAATGTTGTTTTCTTTTGTGGTGTAGTGTTGTGTGAAAATTTTGTTAGAAAGTTTCTTAAACGTTTTTCAAAGGATTTGATAAAACTTAAAGAAGAATGGAAAATGTACTGGAAAAAGTGCCGTACGAATTTGTTAAGTGAAAAAAAAATCGTTAAATTTCTTCAATTGATATTTTGTATATATATTATATATATATATATTATATATATATATATATATATATATATATATATATATATTGTTTGTGGCACTCCGTCTATTTTAGACGATGGTGTTTTTGCTTGTTTGTTTCTTGTTTTTTGTTTTTTTGTTTTTTTTGTTTTGTTGTTTTTGTTGTTGTTTTTTTCTCTCTCACTTACAGCCACGTGAGTGGCTGAACAGACGATCGCCGAATGCAGTCCCTGGTGCAATGGCTGCAAACAAAAAGGTGATGCTTTCTGTAGGTTGTTGGGGTGCGCTGTTTCTCCTTTCTTTTAGCTCTTTTTTCTCTGTGGCAGCTTTTTTCCACTCTTCTTCACTTCTTTTTGTCCTTGTTTGACAGGAGGCGCCAGGTTTGCACGGTCTTCTGCACAAGCCTCCCACGTGTACTATGTCGATGCGCATGTCTTCAGGTCTCCTTGCAGACATCTTTGAAGCGTAGCGTGTCTCCCTTGCCCCGGTCGGGTGCCTTCTACTAGTTCACCGTACAGTAGCTCTTTGGGATGAAGCCTTTGTTCATCCTCCTGACATGGCCACACACACACAATAATATATATATATATATATATACTATATATAATATCTATACATATATATATATATATTATTTGAAGACCCGTGCCAATGAGCTTTTTATAATGTTAAGAAGTGGTGACTATTTCAAGTTATATATGGATCACTATTGGTAGTGGATATATTTATATTGGCGTTAGTGACACTTGCATTTTATACTAAAGCCGGTAATAAGTGTCATAATAGGTTTAAACGGATTATACTTTTCAATTTGTTTATCCATTTTATCCAAAATTTAAATCATCTCACTTTAGATCGATGTACTTTTCAATTTTTTAAATTGATGGCGAACTCAGCAACTATGTTTAAATCATGATCATTTGAGCGGAGTGTTATTCTACCTGGTATTAATTTGTTGTAATCCAGATATTTGATTAGTGTGCCTATGAATAAAATGGTAATTTTGATTTCCCAAAGTATATTTCAGGCGGGGAGTGCATTCTAGTAAACCCATTACATTTTTGATTTTGCAATCTAATGCGTGGAAATCTTAAAGATATTTATAACTGTGAAGTTAGTGAATGAGTTATTTGATTTAGGGTTGCAGCATAGTGCAAATATATTAATATTAAATGGTTGAACCAATTAATTGGACTTCGTTGTGGGGATCTTATTGATTATTTTATTATTATTATTATTTTTTGCTTTCCTGTATTTCCTGATGTTATTTCGTTGATGATACGGTCACTGTGCCTGGTTGCTAGAAATATATTTTTAGGTTGGTGATTACTTCTGATGTCCCCAAGGTTAAGGTTAATTTAATAGTGATCACGAAGTGTTGTTACTTTTGTTAAAGAAAATATGCGAATTCAGCTTTTATTTGATTTTAGTTTAACGTATCCTGTCTACGGGGTTGAATTGATTTATTTTAGTATCTGGTTTTTTCCAATTACCATATGAGAGCATATTCCAGCAGATAACGAATATATATACTATATATATTATAACAATAATATATTATATTATTAATGGAGTAATATGGAAATAAAGTTCCCGACAATATTAAGAAATTTGAAAAACAAGTTTTTCCACAAAATAAGATAATTTATTTATCAAGCGCTTTAAAAGTTTCGGTTTTTTAAACCTTCATCAGGATGTATTCAAGAGTGAAGAAAATGATGGATGGTTTTATAGATGACAGGAGTAAAAATCTTTATCTCCCTGTCATCTAAAAACATCCATCATCTTCTTCAACCCTTAAATACATCCTGATTGAGCGTTTAAAGAGAACCGAAAAATTTTAAGCGTTGATAAATAAATTTATCTTATTTTGCGAACACTTGTTTTCTTCAAATTTCTTAATATACTATATATTATATTATATATATTATGTATATATTATATATATATATATATTATATATTATATATATATATATATATATTATTAATATATATATTATTGGAGATGTTAGTATTTTCAGTGAGGATTTTCTTATGTTGGAGGATGAGGATAACATATCCCGGCGGTTTTAACAGTTTTACTCAGACATAACTAATGCCAAAATACACAATACACCACACACAGCCACTCACACACAACACAACACACACACAAATACACACACACAACACAACATATATATAAACTTATATATTATAATATATATTTTTGATATATCTATATCTATCTATCTTATTAATAATATATTATATATATATATGATTATATATATATATATATATAGAGAGAGCGAGAGAGAGAGAGAGCAGATAGATAGATACGATTAGATATTTCAAACATATATATTATATATATGTGTGTATGTGGTGTGTGTGTGCTGGTGTGCTGTTGTGTGTGTGTGTGTGTGTGTGTGTGTTGTGTCTATTGGCAGCTAGTTATTGTTCTTGTTTAATACTGTTTTAAAACCACGGAATATTTATTCTTCATCCTCTAACATAAGAAAAATCCTCACTGAAATACTAAATCTTCAATAAATATGCAATATGGAATGTCTACAACATATTGAGTCGATCTGTATAAAAAACAACAACAAAACTAATATCAATAAAATTGCTATTTAATCAGAGGTAGCAATATACTTAATATGCTTCAATAAGTAAGTACACTAATCTTTATCAACCCTAAAAAATATAATAGACTCAACCTAATTTGACAGTGCATAGATAAATAAGGAAATAAATCTAACACACTACACCTACAATCACCTGATGTGATCGCGACAAACGATTGAAAGCGCTATGGTAAAGATTATGGGACAATTTTTCTTACCAGCTGGACCCTGAATGGAAAATAGAAGACGATTAGTAAAAACTAAATAATTAAAAAAATATT
>JALAJA010000209.1:0-15000 GCA_023376005.1 Doryteuthis pealeii | reverse complement strand
TGGTCTTGATTTGATAATGTGATTCACAGGAAAATAATCAACTATCAAACAGGAGACACATCTGACCTTTTATATTTAGTCCAGTTGATTGTCTCAAACACTATTAAACACGACGGACGTTTTCTGTATGACTAATTTCTTTTTTAGTCGCTGGACCAACTTTTATCATTGGGGTAGAATTTTCACAAATAGAACGCCAATAGTTTTTACTACTGAAATGAATCGCCAATGGTTTTTACTACAGAAATGTATTGCCAATGATTTTTAATACAGAAATGCATTGCCAATGATTTTAAATATAGAAATGCATTGCCAATGATTTTTTATATAGAAATACATGGCAAATAAGTTTTTTTTAAATAGAAATGTAGTTTAATTGCTATATAAAACCATTATAATATAATCATATAGTGTATAATGTCATGTTTTTTGCATGTGATATTTGATAATGACAGCACCGAAATTTTCACAAGTACCCTCAGCGCTACAAAAGGCCATCTTTAAGGGATTAGATTTAATTTATCCGTTTTGTTCCCAGTTCAGTTTCAACGAACGAATGTGGTACATGAACTATTAGAAGTAGGCGTACGTAGGAGGGGGAACTCACAAAACCTTTTTTTTTTAAAGAGGACTGAGGTTTGGGAGAAAGAGAATTGGCGGAAAATAAGTTCCAAACATTTATCAAATGGCTGCTCTATTCGAAATTATTTTCAGGTGAGTTTGTTTGTTTTTTAATATATGAGTCTTCAAGAATTTGGAGTTTTACTTGTTTATTTCTGTAGTATGTGTGTGTTTTCAGTAATATTTTTCTGTAATAAGAGATGGGTAAGCACATGTTTCTAGTAATCGATAAATAGAATTAGTGTCAGACAGATGAAGTGCTAAGTGTCACGACAAGTCATGGTAGTTAGACCAATGTAGGTTTTTTTTTTTACAGAAATGGCATTTGAATTAGTTCTCTACATTAGTGTCACTAAGACAAATCGTCGATGTAAAGGAGTTATTTCTGATAACGAGGTTATTGTTATTAAATTTAGGATAATATATAATTGATTTCACATTAGTATTATTGTAGGTAGGAGAAATATCTTTATGAAATAGATTTTTAATGCTATTTCATAAAGATAGTAGTTTTGTGAATCTGGGTACAATAATATAGTATGTTTAGCCGGCTAGATGTAGTATTTTCTTTATTAAAACTTTTGTTTGGGAATTCGGAGTTGATGTTCAATATTTTTAAATTCAGAAGAGTAGATTGTTTAGAGATGGTCAGAAGTTTGGCAGAATATATATATATATATATATATATATATATATATATATATATATATATATATATATATATATATATATATATATATATATGATCGCTTATCTACCATTTTCAGGGTATTCATTATTATAATTGAGAGTACAAGAATTAATACTAGAATTTCTTTTTGTGGGTGATGAAAGCGTTGTTGTTAGTGTCAAAGTCCACTACAATTTTAGAAATTTGGCCCGGCAAATTGAATGTATGCCAGAAAATAGTCAGGCAGGAAATGTCTGTCCTGTTTGATAGTGTATGCAGTAAATAAATAAATAATGTCCAAATACATAAATATACGCAGATACACATTTATATATGTATGTATATACACACACACACACACACACATATATATATATGTGTGTATGTGTGTGTGTATGTGTGTGTGTGTGTGTGTGTGTGTGTGTGTGTGTGTATGTGTATGTGTGTGTATATGTGTGTGTGTGTGTGTGTGACCGATATTTTTTATCTGTTTCAATATATATATATTGAGATTATAGTTTGCAATATTTATAAGTATATAGTACTTTATTGGTTTGAAAATCGCATAAGAGAAACACTTTACTGGCTATCTTTTTCGATATAAATACAATGTATAAATGGCTCATTACCACCATTTCATCTAAAATTTGTCTTCTTGTGCTTCCAATTCGTCGACTATTTTCTTGTTAACTCTAACTATGTATATATATATATATATATTATATATTATATATATAATATATATATATATATATAATATATATATGATGCATATGCATATATGAGCGTACACATCTCTGATTCAATCTACGAATATATATTTTTCGCTACGTTTATTTAGTAAGGCCACTTTTTGTATATGTACATAGTTACTTATATTTATTTTCGAACGAAGCACACAACAAATTAAATTGATTACTACCTCAGAGATCACCAAATATGTCTAAATCGGCGTGAAAATCAAAGCTAATTTCATTTTCTATACATCGCATTATTTCATATTCAAATTTCTATTCTTCCAATACCTGAAAAAGACCAAGATAGACACTGAGGGAAAAAGACACCAGGCAGAAATATTTTTTATAATACAAAGTCAGTGATTGAATTAAAATAATATAGACCTTTATGAAATAAACATAGCTATTGATTCAAAACAAAAGTCTATTCCGGGGAGAAATAAATCTCTTATTTACCCCCCCCCCTCTCTCTCTTCTCTCTCTCTCTCTCTCTCTCTCTCTCTCTCTCTCTCTCTCTCTCTCTCTCTCTCTCTTCTGTGTCTCTGTGTTTCTGTGTTTCTGTATCTGTCTCATGTAATGATGATTCCGTCCAAAAGAATTCCTAACCCAACATTCAACATGTTCTGAAATATGCGTTGTTTTCAGTGCTTTTGTTCTATTGTCATTTCTTTCAATGTCTTATTTAATACGTACTTTCTTTCAATGTCTTATTTAATACGTACTTTCTTGCTTTTGTTCTATTGTCATTTCTTTCAATGTCTTATTTAATACGTACTTTCTTTCAATGTCTTATTTAATACGTACTTTCTTGTCTTATTTAATGCGTACTTCAAAAAAAGTTCTGATAATCTTGAACGAATTGCGAAAAAAAAACAACAAAAAGCAAAAACAAAAACAATGTAATCGCAAAAGTATCATAATTAAAGGGGATATGTTCTCATATTGCAGAGGTAGAAAATTATAATTTCTCCATAACTGTGTATTGATATGTTATGTCATCTGTTCAGATAATTCAAATTCTACAACATTATTTAACACTTCATTGCCGGCGAGAGACAACATTCTAATAAGAAATTATTCCGGTGTAAAGCCAAATCAACAAATTCCAGTAGTATGATAGGATATTTCTCGTGTATTGAATGATGTTTTGGCTTTAGCTAATACAGAAGTGATTGTTGATTCCACGGTTGCAATCAAATCCCCGTTACGTATTGATGTATTTGTGGAGCAATTGTTAATGATTTGACAATCCAAGGTATGTGGCTCTTCAGTTAAATAGATATCAGATATTTACATATGCGTAGAACGGACAGATATTTTCACATAGAGATGTTCCGAAAATTAAGTGAAAATTCGATATAATATAAATATTGAAAAAGAATATTCAGGCTCGTTAATAATTTGACACGAGGGTGTATATATCACACATTACACTTCTTTTCATTAGTTTGTTTTTTTGCTTTTGATTTTTTTGTATTGTATTCTTTGTTGAATACAATGTTGACCTTGGACTCGAAGAAAATATTTCTTCAGGTTTGTTTCTCAGAATTTGCCTTCAGCTAAGTAATCTTGGATTTTCATTGCACGTTATCATCTCGTCATCTGATTCAAATTAACGTCATCGAACTAACGATTCATCATTGTAAACGTTCAGTGTAATGAAGAGTCATCTTATGAGCTAATTCAAATAGTACATACTTGAATTAACGCATCGTTACTAGAAGTTGTGAATACAACAAAGTATCACACGGAGTAGTTGTATCTTGATCTAGCATGCCTACGATTAAGAGTCGTGCAAGTAAGATTAGTTGAAGATTTTTGGATACAAGAAAATAATGTTCATTCATCAAATACATCAGAGTATTTGATGAGGTTTCTATTATAGCATATCATTCCTTTAAAGCATATTTTTTTTATTTCTAAAAGATCCTTTGTCAACAGAAAGTTATTTCATAAAAACTTTTCTCTTGACTTAAGGTGGAAACTAGTTGATAGCGATCAAAATATAATTGATTTGTTTAAATATTTGTCGCAAGTTCCTTCGAAGGTCAAGATGGGAGATATTCCTTTATATATATATATATATATATATATATATATATATATATATAATATATATATATTCGTCTTCATCTTTTATTTCAGCTCATAGTGTCAGTTAATTCAAACCAACATTATTGGATTAATGCTTTGTAACGGAAAGGTTGGAAATACAACGAAATATTATAATTTGTCTGCCTCTTGATCTGACATCCACACAATTTGACAAATAACCGACTAGTGAAATTACAAGATACTGCTGGCGTATTTTAAGCTTAGTCATGATGATGCATTGACGGGGAAATCCTGCTTGATGAATGATTTCGATAGCTGCACAGCTGTTGCATTGTTTCCAACAGCATGTCTTTATAATATCAAAAGTGAATTTGCTTGTGTCAATAAAATGTAGCAAAAGAAAATCGGACAGCGTTATAGGATCAAAGTATGTGCACAATGCACGAGAGACAAGTTTAAAGAGATTTATGGTAATCAAACTCTCTGGCACATGTTTTTATTTCTTACCTATGTATGAGCGAGAGTTTGGAAAACATAAACCACAGTGATTTAAAATCCATTAAATTGAATAACTTTCTTCGGTGAATTTGTTTCTATACAAGCCGACATATTTTTGGAAAATTATAAATTAAAGAGCTTAATTTTCTCTGTTGGTAGACATCAAATTTGGATGGCAGAAACGGCAGTGAATTTAAAACACGTTCAAATCCGCTTTCATATGCTAGAGTTATTTAATAATTATGCCATTTTCTTCGAATTAAAACCAAAACTAAAACACCTTATATCTAAGTGGTGGAAATAAGTTTTTAACATTTTATGAGGAAAGAATGCAAAATGAATCAAATACTTCATTTTCACACTAAAAGCAGACTAAACTTCGATTTAAGCGCATTATGTTTTAATCATTTTATACCACTTTATTTGGAGTGAGGTTAGTTGAACATGGAAATTAGGTTTCGTCTACTGAAATGAAAATGCAATCTTACATATTTTTAGTGTTAAAAAGTAAATCCCACTGGTATGCACATGATAATTTAGGTATTTTCGTATTTATTGATTGTTATTTTGATACTGAAATCATAAAGCAATCATAAAACAAAAGTTAAAGGATTGATTTATATATGCAAGTATTCCAGTCAGTTTCATTCACAGTATTTGATAATTGTCTGCGAATCTTTTTTTACTGGGATAAAGGCTTCTCCTGTCACAATGCATGAGAAGTAGAACACCTTTACATATGTCTATGTGTATTTATGAGATGGGATTTAACATGAGTAAATAGAACACTTTTGTTTTTAAAAAAGGTTCACATAAATCGCCCTATCTCTGAAAATATATGAGAAGCTAAAACTGAAAGAAAACATTTGCAAAACTTTGATAAGAAGTTTCAAAAACGTCTCAAAGAAATTCCAGAATTTTAATAAACTACATACTGCATTCTTTCTGTAATTTTCCTATCGATAGGTTGATAATATTTAATGCCTGTTGTGCCCAAATATTGTCATACTCCGTTGGATGGCACTGAAATACTCAAAGTCATTGCTGCATTTAATTTGACATTTATTTTATATTCATTCATTTCATTTCTCATTATAATTTTCTTATTGGTCTTTGCTCATTAATTAAAAGGTGAGTGCGAATTGTTAAGGTGAAACATTATACAGAATAACTTTCAGATCAAAATTAAATTAAATGTTGATAGACTCTATTTGTTAAGAATAGTTTGCAAGACTCTTTTTTCTTCATTGTTTTTACATTGAATTCACCACTTTAATTAATTGGACTGAGGGAGAATAATGTTAATAATCTTATTTGATAGACACACACCTTCCTTCAATATGTGCATACACACACAGACACACACACACATGCACACACACACACGCACACACACACATATATATGTGTGTGTGTGTGTGTATATATATATATATATTCTATGATATGCTTTTATTTATAGGATACATGTACCATGAATGAAATTGGGAGATATATGCTATGATATACCTTTATTTATAGTATACATGTACGATAGATAAAATTAGGAGATGTATCATTGCCTATTTTCATTTCTATTTTTAATTAGGTGAATTGATAAAAACATATGCACTAAACGAAAATAAATGAAAAGTAAGACATCAATAAAATAAAAATGAAGATTCTGTTTCGTAGAGGAAGTAGCTCATTTTTGTTCTGAATTTGCTATACTTTATTTCATTTGTGAGAACAGTTAGGTTTTAGTATGGCAGTTCAATTACAATGAGTCTAATATTGCCAGTTTCTTTGCAGGTCATGATGGGGGACATCTTTTTGCATACACTTACAATTTCATTAAAATAATTAACCCAAAAATTGGTTATAAAACAAGAGAGAAATTTATAAGAAAACATAATTATCAATTTATAATGTTAATATTGCTTATATGTTATGTTTTTTTAAAACAAAATTCGTTAAGTGTCTAAACCCCTTAGAAGATTGACTTCTTTTATGAAGGTATATCAGGTCACTCAGGAAAGTATTTTAGGACTCAATGTTAGAAATTCTGCTCCTTCATAAAGTTAGACTGAAGAAATTGCTTTCTGGGAGACATCCGCTTAGACAGTATCTAAACATTGTCTAAAATGGTATTGATAATATTTAATGCCTGTTGCCCCCAAATATTGAGAGATAACGGTGGGACCAACCAATTTATACAGCTGCCGATAATCGAGTATTGATGTTTCCTTTCCAAAATGTCCTTTATTTTACATCCTTCCCGTTGGCGAAGAAAAGAATGTTTTGCCCATATACTTTCAGGGGATATATATATATATATATATATATATATATATATATATATATATGTGTGGTGTGTGTGTGTGTGTGTGTGTGTGTGTGCGTGTGTGTGTCCAACCGCTAGCTGAGATCTGCAGGAACTGTCATTCAACTGTAGATTGATTTAATATATTGAGAATTCAGTTGGTATTTATTTTTATGATGTAGATTACAAGATTATTCCTCCATTTTTTGTTGGCATTAGATATTCCCTTATACTTTTGTTGGTATGGATTCGTAAAATATGACATTGATTTAAATAATCTCATTTAGTCTGTTTAAGGTACATTTTGTGAAGTCAGAATATTCAGCTTTTAAATGAAATAATTTCACGTCTTATCTGTTATTAGTTTATTTGCAGATTTAAAATTAGATGATTTTCGCCAGGGGTAGTGTCGTATATATATATATGCAATATGCATACATATACATATATCCAGGAGTAGATATATATATATATATATTATATATATATATATATATATATTATATATATATATATATACTAATGGCAAAATATATATATATATATATATATAATATATATATATATATTATATATATATATATATATATATATATATATATATGTATGGTTCTGCGTTATAAGTCAAGAAGAAGGAATGTCATTATTCAGGAATTTATGTAACAGCCAGAATATAGCAATATATTTCAATTAACTTTTCTTTAACATATGCTTCTTTTCCTAATTTCTCACCAATTCTACGTCTCTTCTTTTATCACCCAAAATAGAAAAAAGAATTTCAAGCACTAGATTCAAAATAAATGAATATAAAACAGGTAAGTAGACATCCTTCTTTCAAGTGGGGTTGAATTCGAGACAATCGAATATTTATTAGACAAATGGTAGAATATGCCAGTGTCATACCATGTCAAGTTAAAATGGTTTTAAAATTACATATATTTATTCTTTTACGAATTTTTCTCTAATTTTTAATTCAAGGAATTTTTCATGATTCTTTTTTAATGATAAGTGCCTTCAGGTCGTGTGTGCCTCTCTCAGCCAATCGTGTGACAGCAGGTAATGTAGAATCGATCTATTTTCATCCTGCGTATGTTCTTTTGTATCGCCGCTGGTAAAATGTAATTAGTTTTTCATTGAATCATTGGATGGTATTAAAACTTAAAGACAGTTTGCTTCTTCTTTCAGACAAGTTGAGCTAGATCTGTTTGTCAATTTAGCATTTGGGAAGTGTCTTGGCCATCGGTGTCATTATGACCCTGTCATTCATTTACGGCTGTGGCATCTTGTAGTTAACACCACCAGCTTTAGTACGCCATCTATTCGAAATAGACGAAAGACATATCTCTTAAGAAAAGAAAGAGTACTTTTGAAAATAACTGTCGATAATCTATCGTTATTATAAACTAGTTTTCGACTGGATAAAACAGTGTTAACAATGGCTGTTACTATGGTAACCAGTGTCAGTAAACGTTAGAAAGGATTATCATTTTCTAGTTAACATGCCCTAACAAGACATTTAATGTTTCCCATCACAGTTATCCAATAGAGGGTGGATCTTTGTTGCATCCACGTAAAATATTCATTAAAAGTAATTAGCTTTAAAAATTTCGCCATGTAATCAAAACCCTTCTTCTCTGTTTTCACACCAAAACCCAAAGGAGTTATTATGAACGCTTTTACCGCATGTAAAATTAAAGCCAGCGTGATTCTTTTTTAAAACCCTTTTACGATATGTGATTAAAGATTAAAGAAAACAAAAGAAAAAGAAGACAACAGCTTGCATAACCAAGTACGTTTTACCAGACACAGACACACGCATACGCACAAACTCACATACCTAAGTAGATACTACATAAATGGTTTTGTATGTCTGGTCAGTAACTTCTCTTTTGATAGTAATTGGTCCAATGTTTTCGCATCACATTCTTATTATTTTATTGACATCCAGGGTTGGCATTTGTGGAAAAATATTACATTTGTGCAGAATCTGAAAATTTCAAGTTTAACCACCAAATATTTATTTGAATAATCCAATCCCTGCAGAATTTGAAATTTTCGGTAGCTCACAGAAAACACCTTTTAGAAGCCTTAACATACGGTTTAGGTTTGTCCAGTATCGTCGATTTCATACTGTAGTATATATTTGGGTCCTTATATTTTCATAATTAGTTTGCGAGCGTTATTGCAAATGTCTTGTTCGGTTGCCTGAAAGATGTGTTGTGGGCATATTTCTCGCTGGTTAGGAATATGATGGTGCTAGCTGCCGTTAATTCTAGATCGTAGACAACCGGTTGACATTGCATTTTGTTGAGATTATTTTGCATATTAGATGTGCTTGAAATGCCCACCTCTATTTATAGACTAGTCAAGGTTAAGTGATTGACTGTTGTAACCAGTCACTGGCAATACTACTGGCCTGTTAGAATACTGAAACCCTCCACATTAGTCATAAGTAAAACTGCCCTCTTTGTCGACGGACACACATAGGATTGCCGGATCTGTACCAATACTCACGAAGGACTTATAGGATTACCAGTAACTGAGGACACTTTAGTAACCAAAAGAATTCACATTGTTGACGGACTCTTTATCAAGGATTCCACCAGATAAGCGCTTCTGCTATAAGGCCAATTAATGGCCCTTAAAAACACATTTTTGTTAAAATAGTCTTCCCTTTTAATCCTACATGAACAATTCAAGATGTCCGTAGGATCTTTGGAAAAAAGATGAGCACTGATAAAACAAACAGGAATATCATTTTATATTATTTATGTTTGATTGTTCTCAATTAGTTTCATCATTATCGGGGGAAATGTTGTTTTCTTTGTGTGTGTGTGTGTGTGAAAAATTTGTTAGAAAGTTTCTTAAAAACGTTTTCAAAGGATTTGATAAAACTTAAAGAAGGAATGGAAAATGTACTGGAAAAAGTGCCGTACGAATTTGTTAAGTGAAAAAAAAATCGTTAAATTTCTTCAATTGATATTTTGTATATATATTATATAATATATATATTATATATATATATATATATATATATATATATATATATATTTGTTTGTTGGCAACCTTCCGTCTATTTTAGACGATGGTGTTTTTGCTTTGTTTGTTTCTTGTTTTTTTTGTTTTTTTGTTTTTTTTGTTTTGTTGTTTTTGTTGTTGTTTTTTTCTCTCTCACTTACAGCCACGTGAGTGGCTGAACAGACGATCCTCGAATGGCAGTCCCTGGTGCAATGGCTGCAAACAAAAAGGTGATGCTTTCTGTAGGTTGTTGGGGTGCTGCTGTTTCTCCTTTCTTTTAGCTCTTTTTTTCTGTGGCAGCTTTTTTCCACTCTTCTTCACTTCTTTTTGTTCCTTGTTTGACAAGGAGGCGCCAGGTTGCACGGTCTTCTGCACAAGCCTCCCACGTGTCTATGTCGATGCGGCATGTCTTCAGGTCTCTCTTGCAGACATCTTTGAAGCGTAGGCGTGGTCTCCCTGCCGGTCGGGTGCCCTCTACTAGTTCACCGTACAGTAGCTCTTTTGGGATGCAGCCTTTGTTCATCCTCCTGACATGGCCACACACACACATATATATATATATATATATATATATATATATATATATTATATATATATATATATATTATTGAAGACCCTGGCAAATGAGCTTTTTATAATGTTAAGAAGTGGGTTGATTTCAAGTTATATATGGATCACTATTGGTAGATGGATATATTTATATTGGCGTTAGTGACACTTGCATTTTATTACTAAGCCGGGTAAATAAGTGTCATAATAGGTTTAAACGGATTATAACTTTTCAATTTGTTTATCCATTTTTCATCCAAAATTTAAATCACTCACTTTAGATCGATGTACTTTTCAATTTTTTAAATGATGGCGAACTCAGCAACTATGTTTAAATCATGATCATTTGAGCGGAAGTGTTATTCTACTGGTATTAATTTGTTGTAATCCAGATATTTGATTATGTGCCTATGAATAAAATGGTAATTTTGATTTCCCAAAGTATATTTCAGGCGGGGAGTGCATTCTAGTAAACCCATTACATTTTTGATTTTGCAATCTAATGCGTGGAAAATCTTAAAGATATTTATAACTGTGAAGTTAGTGAATGAGTTATTTGATTTTAGGGTTTTGCAGCATAGTGCAAATATATTAATATTAAATGGTTGACCAATTAATTGGACTTCGTTGTGGGATTCTTATTGATTATTTTATTATTTATTATTATTTTTTGCTTCCTGTCATTTCCTGATGTTATTTCGTTGATGATAGGTCACTGTGCCTGGTTCTAGAAATATTATTTTTAGGTTGGTGATTACTTCTGAAATGTCCCAAAGGTTAAGGTTATTTAATAGTGATCAGAAAGTGTTGTTACTTTTTGTTACAAGAAAAATGCGATTCAGCTTTTATTTGATTTTAGTTTTAACGTATCCTGTCTAGGGGTTGGAATTGATTTAGTATCTGGTTTTCAATTACCATATGAGAATATCTCCACGCAGATAACGAATATATATATATATATATATAATATATATATATATAATGGGAGTAAATATGGAAATAAATCCGACAATATTAAGAAATTTGAAAAAACAAGTGTTCCAAAATAAGATAAATTTATTTATCAACGCTTAAAAGTTTCGGTTTCTTTAAACCTTCATCAGGATGTATTAAGGAGTGAAGAAATTGATGGATGTTTTATAGATGACAGGAGATAAAAAATCTTTATCTCCTGTCATCTATAAAACATCCATCAATTTCTTCACCCCTTAATACATCCTGATGAAGGTTTAAAGAAACCGAAACTTTTAAGCGTTGATAAATAAATTTATCTTATTTTTGGAACACTTGTTTTTTCAAATTTCTTAATATATATATATATATATATATATATATTATATATATATATATATATATATATATATATATATATATATATATATATATTATATATATATATATATATATTGGAGATGTTAGTATTTTCAGTGAGGATTATTCTTATGTTGGAGGATGAGGAATAAATATTCCGTGGGTTTTAACAGTATTTACTCAGACAATAACTAACTGCCAAAATACACAATACACACACACACACACACACACACACACACACACACCACAAACATACACACACACACACACACATATATATATATATATATATATATATATATATGTTTGATATATCTATATCTATCTATTATTATATATATATATATATATATATATATATATATATATATATATATATATAGAGAGAGAGAGAGAGAGAGAGAGAGATAGATAGATAGATAGATATTTCAAACATATATATATATATATGTGTGTATGTGTGTGTGTGTGTGTGTGTGTGTGTGTGTGTGTGTGTGTGTGTGTGTGTGTGTTGTCTATTTTGGCAGCTAGTTATTGTCTTGTTTAATACTGTTAAAACCCACGGAATATTTATTCTTCATCCTCTAACATAAGAAAAATCCTCACTGAAAATACTAAAATCTCAAATAAATATAGCAATATGAAATGTCTACAACATATTGAGTCGATCTGTATAAAAAACAACAACAAAACTAATATCAATAAAATTGTATTTAATAGAGGTAGCAATATACTAAATATCTTCAATAAGTAATACACTAATCTTATCAACCCTAAAAAATATAATAGACTCAACCTAATTTGACAGTGCAATAGATAAAATAAGGAAATAAATCTAACACACTACAACCTACAATCACCTGATGATGACCGACGAAACGATTGAAAGCGCTATGGTAAAGATTATGGGACAATTTTTTTACCAGCTGGACCCTGAATTGAGAAAAATAAGAAGACGATTAGAAAAAACTAAATAATTAAAAAATATTCCATGGTTTTTAACAGTACTTGCTTAGACATTTATATATACTAGCAAATATATGCACCCTCCGGGTGCAAGTATTTAAGTTTTAATGTAATAAAATATTGTATTAAATTAGAAAGGCTAATGAAACTAAATAAGAATACAGATAACAAGATTTGAAACAGAGGGAGTATAATAAAAGATTTGAAACAGAGGGAGTATAATAAAAAATGGAACAACTGAAACTTACTCTTCCATCACTCTCGTCTTTCATTGTTATTTTTTTTAATTTAAGTATTTAGTTATAAGAGGAAGTAAAGAATAAAATGACAGTTATTTTATCTTGTTAATGGATTTCATTTAAGATTCATTGAAGAGATTTTTGCTTATATTCATTAAAATAAAACCAAACAGTTAGAAATCAATAATACTAAGCACATATTTATTAAATTAGATTTTTTAATATTAATATGCAAATTAGCCTTCCCGTTCACACTGTAAACCGCTATTTTGTTGTATATATAAATATAATTGCATGTTGTCTGTATGTAGACATAGTTAACAGTATTAATAACGTAAGACAATTTTATTAATAATTGAGGTTTAGATAAAAAATAAAATCATGGAGAATGTGATGTCAATTACTAAGAGAATTGTGACTTGAGTAGGAATATAGTTTCGGTTACAGACAGAAAAACACACAATCTCCATTATAATAATAATAATAATATATATATATATATATATATATATATATGAAAAGTTTCTTGGCAGTACAAAATTTTATTAGGTCACATAAAAGCGAATTCATCATAAAAGCGATGGAAAGAATTTCTAAAAAAGAAAGTTAAGGTACCCTTATAATTAGATGTATAATCTAAAAAAAATCTTTTTCGGACAATCCTCATCAGAGAAACACATTGACAGTAGGAAATACGATAGTTGGAATAATTGAAAAAAGGTAATTTTCCCCCCTTTTTCAATGAGAACGAGAAAAATAAGAGAAATTACGAACCGTGCGGAGGGGTTCGAAAATTTCTGGTTCCACCACACGAAAGGTTTAGGCTTGAGGTGTTGAAAAGAAGCAACTAGTGAAACTGCTTTTGTATACACAGAGCTGGCTGGATACGAGAGATATAGAGTGACTCAAGGACTTGTAGTTGGAGTTCGCTGTTAGCCACCGCTGGGGATGGAAAACATGGTAGGGTTGTATGCCCGAGCCGCATGTGGGGTGACTTAATAATTGCTGTCCAATAGCGGAAGAGGAGTTTTTATCAGCAGTGGTGGGACAGTCCAAATTACCAGTACGAATATTGGAGGGTATATGCTGTTTAATCCGAGATTTCAATCTCAGGATGGTTCGGCCAACGGAGCAAATTTCACATTTGCAAATGTATTTATAAACTAAGTGACTTTTATGGTGGGAGGCCAACTTATCCTTGAGATTAGGAGGGAATATTACATTAGGCTTAAGAATGATACGAGGATTGACAGCATTGTAGCAACGATGGATAGACTTTTTTAATTCTGTCAAGTATAGGGATTGAGGATTTGTCCAGCCAAGGGAGTCTTAGATAGACCGGGCATTTCTCAGACCGAATTTGGAAGATATAATTATATATATTATATATATAATATATATTATATATATATATATATATATATATATATATATAATTCGCCACTATTGCGAGAAAGTTGAATCGGTAGATTTTTAGACCAGTTCTATTTTAATCGTATATATATAAAATCTCTTCTCTCTATCTCTCTCTCTCTCTCTCTCTCTCTCTATATATATATATATATATATATATTATATATATATATATATATATATAACACAACACACATATATATATATATATATATACACACACACACACACACACATATCATCTTATATACTAACTTAATTGCAGGTAACTGGGACTAACTATTTGCTATTTTCCTAAACAATGGGTTGCTTTCTGTTGAAATCAACTTTTGCGTGCTTTCTTTAATAAATTATCTATATAATTTCTTTTTACAAATTTTTGTGCAGGTGGACTCTGGGCTTTTTATTTCAAATAAATTTAACTAGGCCACTGTTACTCTGTTCTTTAATATTTTGTATATTACTTGACTTAGAGCTATTTCAGATTAGAATCTTTCTATATATAATATATATTATATATATATATATATATAATATATATATATATTATAATAGCTGTCTTCCCAATGAGAAAAGTAATTTGCTTGGCATTCCTTACATTTTCTAGGTCTCTCTCTT
>JALAJA010000208.1:82500-86413 GCA_023376005.1 Doryteuthis pealeii | reverse complement strand
TATATATATATATATAATATATATATATAATATATATATATATATATATATATATATATTATATACCCTCTTACCTACAGCAGTTACCCCAGTAATGCACTTGTAAAACCGAAATCCTCAGTTTGTTCGATGTCTGTCACCCGCCACCCGCCACCCGCCAAAAAACAAAAAAGGGGTCGGGGTGGCCACCCTGGGGTAGATGTGAACAATAAAAGAAATGCAATGAATTTCAAAAGAGTAACATTTCAACTTCGGAGACTCTTAAATTAATCATGCGTTCGGACTGGGTTCAAAGAGGGTCTTTTCTGTCACCACCTCCCCTCTCTACCGTAACGAACGTGCACCCTGTTTTTCTGTTAGGGACGTTCGAAAGAAGAAGAAGAAAAATATAGGGGTGGGGGGAGTGAGTTGTGTACATCGATCATCACATGGTCGTTAATCAACCCTTTCGCCACCAGGTCGACTAGCGCCAGACTATGAGCTTTAATCGTATTAACACTACCAGGAGTGACATTAATAACATCTTTCTCAGCCCTCGATCGGTCTATCTATCAATATAACTATCTATCTTATTCTCATTGATAAGATCTTACTCAGTCTTTATCTCTGTCTGATCATGTATATATATTAGTTTAGTTTTGGTTGGGTTTTACGGCATGTCAACCCCTTGGGTTATTTTATGCCGAATACTTCTATTGGTAAAAAAGTTTTGAAATAATTTCATTTTTAATGGATAATACAATCTTGTTTATAAACTCATGTTTTCTATTTAACCAATAGATGGGACCCTAACACGTTTGGTTTGTTTTTTTTTTACGGCATATCAACCTCGGTGGGTCATTTAATGCCAATAAAGTTTTGAAATAAATCAATTCTTAATGGATAATACAATTGTTTTATAAATACATTTTTACTATTTAACCCATAGATGGGACCCTAACAGGTACTACCACTCCGGGTCAGAGTGGATCAGGGAGCAATGATGATGAATGGGGTGCTCCACATTCCCCAAACCTCCAAAACTGGAACCTCACCATCAGATAGAGTTTAACGTCATTCCCAGGACATGTAGACCCTCAGTCACCGCCTTCTAGCACCCATATGATAAAATGGGGTTAGGGATTGCCACAAGGGCAATAGTGTTGGGGCAATCATATAGGTGCTAGCGCTTGACGTGACCAGCCGATTGATCGGAGGGGGCCTCTCCGACCGCCCATCTAGCCCAAGATAGGGCCAAAGTGGAGTATTGCATGTCATGAACTGCTCATCCACCTGGGTTATATCCTTAAGCATCACGGGTTACCACCCACGGCCAACAGGTGGCCCCATTGGGGGAGTCTTACCCCTCTGCAGAGGTGCAGTCGGTGTATTCTAACGCCCCAGCCGACAGGGCGGCCGATTGATTGGAGAGTTATTAAAAAGAAGACTCTTTGAAGAAAATACAGGTTAGGGTTAAAAACTGACACGACACAGATAAAGGATCCCAGGGGTGCGAGGGTGGGGGGAGTCAGGGTGGCTTAGATTACTAAATTCCTTTAACATTAATCAAAATCTACAAGTTTGCATATTCCGACATTGCAACCACTCCCGCATACTGTGCAGAGATACTCACTTGCAAAAGGACGGCATATATATATATATATATATATATATATATATATATATATATAGTAAGGAAATGAATCCGACGGTAAATGTATAGATAAAAGGGTATTAAAAACAATCTTTTTTTCATTGCTAATATTGACAATATTTCTTTATAAAAAATCATCATCAGAGCATAATGATAATTAGGTCCGTTTTTAGATGTAATGTTTTTTATCCGGACTCAACGAGAGAGAAGCAGAAAATAATTTAAATTCAAACTGGAAACATTATTTTCCCCAAAATTGATTAACACTATAACACTTGGCTAAAAGAAAAATTATATATATATATAATATATATATATATATATATATATATATATATATATATATATAACGCTAGCATTGTCTAAAGCTAAAATGTAAAATGTGCTCAATACCTACGTTAACCAAATAATAAATAATAATAAAATAACAAATAATAAAGTTAAAGCTCATGCGTCAGATATACCTACTGACTCATTAGGTTTAACTATATATATATATATATATATATATATATATATATATATATATATATATCCATAGATGGGTTACCAGGTAAGTCGTATTAGGATGATTTTAAGTTGGCCCTTTCTTCCAACGGTGGAATGTTAGAGTTGTCAGGTTGAGGTTGAGAGCTCGATGTTCAATATATATTGGATAGAACAATATAATTAGTAAAGAAAAAGCCTTAAAACGGATATAGATCTATTTCTGCCCACAGGTATCTGTGTATACCTATGAGTTTCATCAAACCGCTAACTCTATTGAAAATTTTAAACAGAAAATTCACGAGGCTTTATATATATTTCTACTGTGAATTCCCGAAAAAAATAGTTTTAGTTCTTCTCTTCGTCATAGGGGGTGGTGGGTTTTGTTACCAGATTGTGATGATGTTGTCTCTCTGGGAGGGTATTGAACTACCCAGAGAGACAACATCATCACCACCTGGTCACAAACACGCTATACTTGTCTAAGTTAATGTAAACTCTTAGATATTCCTTAGGAATTACACCGACTTAGTTAAGTATACTGTAGGGTCCTGATGATATCATTTGGATTGAAACCATGGTAGACCCTGAACTTTTTTCCTTTATATTATTACTATTATTATGGAGTTTTTTCACACCTGCCGTAATCAGATATAGGTTGGCATGAAATAACCCAACAAGGGTTAACATGCCATAAAATCCAATCAACTGACTAACCAACAGTCCTTTGAATGGCACAAGACTAACCCACACTCCTATATACTACCTTTTTTCTCCTCTACCCAGACATGTTCCTCTCCCTTAGTATTTATCGCATATTTTTGTCATTTAGATTTTGGTAAAAAAAAAAGATTATTTATTAACTGTTCCTAATGCCACTGGATATCTAACAAAGATGAATAAAACTAAAACATCTTTGGCATCAAATAACCCAACAAGGGTTAACATGCCATAAAATCCAACCAATCAGCCAACCAACAGTCCTTTGATTGGTCAATATTTGCTCCTCACATAAAGATATATTAATTTATATTCAAATATATAGTGATTATCAATTGAAAGTTATATCCCGGTGGTCCTATTACTATTGGATTGGATGTTTTGTTTAAATACCACAATTCTCTCTCTCTCTCTCCCTCTCTCTCTCTCTCTCTCTCTCTATATATATATATATATATATATATATAGAGAGAGAGAGAGAGAGATAGAGAGCTGATGAGGCCTAATGGGCTGAAATATACATACAGAGATCGACTTTTTCTCAATTTGTTTACGCTTTACATTTAAACCGATATGCACGCCTAATTCATTTAATTATAATTAATTAATTAACAAATTAGGTATGACTTTAATTAGCACATAATCTCCCTAAATATATATATATATATATATATATATATATATATATATATATATATAATCTGGATACCCAACAAAAATGAATAAAACAAAAACGCCTTTTGCATCAAATAACCCAACAAGGGTTAACATGCCATAAAATTCAACCAAATCATCTTGCACTGGCTTTGTAATTATTGCCTTGTGCATGACTAGGGAAGTCTTGATAAATTACTTCTTTAACTATACATCATTTTTTCAGGTTTCTGTTCGTGTACAATGGATACCCAACAAAAATAAATAAAACAAAAACGTCTTTGGCATCAAATAACCCAACAAGGGTTAACATGCCATAAAATCCAACCAAGAAGTCCATTGTTCTTTCTGGTATTTTTAGACCACTTTTTTTCTTTTTTTTTTATTTTTATCTCCCGGGACTTTTGTTGGTTTTTTTGT
>JALAJA010000208.1:75000-77500 GCA_023376005.1 Doryteuthis pealeii | reverse complement strand
GCATGGGCCGTTATAAATGAATTATCGATCATATGGAAATCCAATCTCACAGACAAGTTAAAGAGACAGTTCTTCCAGGCCGTTGTTGTATCAGTACTGCTGTATGGTTGCACCACCTGGACCCTAACGAAGCGACTATAGAATAAACTAGATGGGAGCTGCACAAGAATGCTGCGGGTGATCATGAACAAGACGTGGAAACAGCACGAGAAAGCAGCTGTACAGCCACCTGCCACGTATCACCCAAACCATCCGAGTAAGACGGACAAGACACGCGGGACACTGCTGGATATATATATATTAAGAAAAATGAAAAAACACAGGTTTAATTGGGTGGTGAGTTTATTGGCCGACGCTGCAGTGTTTCGATCTATTAATTAGATCATCTTCAGGGCATTTGTTGGTATATGGAAGGTGATAAGAAATTTTTCATCGCAGAATAACGAGAAAAGCGAGTGGTAGTCCTTGTTATTCATCTGTTTAAAAAATTGTTGAGGTTTGAAAAAGGGAAGACGGTTTGAAATATGACGTCAAATATTATATTTTATGGCGTGTGCATGGGACGGTGTAAGTGTGTGTATCGAAAGGAAACATTAGGTGTGTGGTTGTGTGTGTGTGTGTGTTGTGTGTGTGTGTGTGTGTATTTGTATGTATAAGTATGGTTACATTGATAAACTTTTTTGAGTTGATGTGTGCCTTTGAAGTGTCAATAAACTCACCACTTAACCCAATTAAACCTGTGTTTTTTTCATTTTTCTTAATATACTACACACACACACACACACACACACACATATATATATATATATATATTATATATATATATATATATATATTCCTTGAAAACTTTGCTTTCGTTTGAGCAAATAGTTTTCAATCTTTTAAAATGTTATCAGTGTTATACCTTACTTATTAGTAGGGATGTGCAAATTATCGCTGGCTCTAAAAAAGGGTGATCACAGGAAATTCTTCTAAAAATCATATAAAATAAACTAACTATCCGATTTTAATAAAACTTTCGGTATATGAAGTAATAAAAGAGGAATCTTTATTGTTAATAAATGTTTACTAAATTGAAAAGGCTAATAATTTTTTTCGTTAGTTTTTGTTTCACGCATTGATCCCCCGTACAAAGATCTTAGCAATTTTTTTTTTTTGTACATAAATAAAATTTACATTTTTGGTAAGAAAATTTAATGACGGAACATATGTAAAAAAAAAGATCATTCGCTCATAAATCGGTTTTGGAAATAGGGCATCTTAAACATTGAAACTTAAATCTCGTAAATAAGAAAAAATATATCTTTTTTTTAATTTTTTTTTTTTTTTTTTTTGCATTTTTTAGATTATTATCAAAAGAATTGTATATTAAAAGTTCCTTTTGTCTGCATTTTTATTTTATTTCTCAGAGATTTTTAAAAATTTATAAAATGTAAAATAAATACTTTTGTTTAGTGTACAGCAAAATCGTATTTATTTAATCAAAGAATATATTGTATAAAAAATATCTTGCTAAAACTAATGACATAATATATGTCAGTTTTTATTTTATAAATTTTTGAAAATAATGTTTGAATTAAAAATTGTTGTCATTCTTATTACGGATGGATCTAAGAGAAATAAAAACTCTGGGTTTGGGGGAAAACTGTTGTTATTGTTTTCACTGGTGTGTTCTGGGTACATAAGTTAATAGGTTCAAATCCGTGACACTTGTATAATTATACTCTGTAAAACTCAAACAGTGTTTGAAAAAATTTATTATTTTATTTTTGGATATTAATCTCCATCTCGTGGAACTCTGGGGAGTGTGTGGAGTATCCCATCATCACCATTGCACCCAGGTCTTCGCAGACTGAGTGAACCCTGTCAGCTGGGACTTTAGAATACACCGACTGCACCTCTCTAGAGGGGTAAAAAGAACAATTGAGACACCTGTTGGCCATGGGTGGCGACCCGTGATGCTTAAGAATGGAACCCTGGTGGCTGGACAGTACATCAAATGCAATACTCCACTTTGGTCCTTACTTAGGCTACACGCAAAGTCGAAGATAACCCTCCAAACAATCGGCGGTCGTGTCAAGCCCTACCACCTATATGACTGTCCCGACCCTATTGTCCTTATGGCAAACCACCAATGCTTTTTATTATATATGTGCTAGAAGGCGATGACTGCGGGACTTAGTGACGTTAAACTGTATATAGGGATGAAGTTCCAATGCTGGACCTCTGAGAAATGTGGAGTACCCCTTCATTGGCATTACACCCAGACTGGGTTCTTTAACCCTGGTAAGATTTAGTATGAAAACTAAATTCAAACCAATTGTAGACCGGGAGAGGGATGGGCTTCTCTAGGCTACTCCTGCAAAAGACATCATTAACACACACACACACACACACACACATATATATATATATATATATATATATATATATATATATATATATATATATATATATGAAGCTTTATGTAATGCACTAGCAATCTAGTCTCATTACTGAG
>JALAJA010000208.1:57500-65000 GCA_023376005.1 Doryteuthis pealeii | reverse complement strand
GTCGCAGTTTGAGAGCTCAATGTGCGCTCTTAATGTTAGAGTCATAGAGCAAATTTAAAATAAAGATATAACAAAAGACTTAGAGATTTTGCATTATAGTCTATTTCAGGGAGCTTAGACAAAGTGTCTAACTCTCCCGACTCATGTAATTCGCATCTGATGAGTCGGGAGAGTTAGACACATTGTCTAAGCTCCCTGAAATAGACTATGATGATGAATCTTTAAGTCTTTTGTTACTTCTTTACAAGGTAGTAACCCTCTAATATAATATATATATATATATATATATATATATATATATATATATATATATTAAATATCTTATATTTTTGCTTGAAGGCAATTATAATGCGAATATCGCATAAATTCGATAATTATAAAAGATAATAATGACAGGTGAATTTCGAAAAGAATTACTCGGTGCGTAGAATATCGTACAGACTGTTTCAACTTTATTAAGTCTCATCAGCGATATATACTAACGATTTCCCTATATCGCTGATGAGACTTAATAACGTTGAAACAGTCTGTACGATATTCTTCACACCGAGTAATTCTTTCACTTGTCATTGTTATCTTCTATAATTATCGAATTTATGCGATATTCGCATTGTAATTGCCTTCAAGCAAAAATATAAAATATTTAATATATATACTTTATTCAGCAATGCTTCTATAAAAAAATAAACAAACATCCAAAAAAAATCTTATATATATATATATATATATATATATATATATATATATATATATATATATATATGCCTGTCTGTCTGTCTGTCTGTCTGTCTGTCTGTCTAGAGCAGTATGGTCCTGGATAAATTATTCGCGGCTTTTCGAGTGAGCAACCAGCCAAATAAGCATCCCCATTCCCCATTAGCCTCACCAACCCGGCTACATTAATAAGAAGTGACAGCACTGACAATAGTTACATGTAAAATGATGACTGCAAGGAGACAAAAAAAAAGGTGACGATTCATTTCTGACTTATTATGTATGAATAGTTAAAAGGGCGCGAAAGAGACTTTTAATGAGGACTATCTTGATATGATTAGTAATAGGTAATGACATTTTATGGGGGCCCACCCGCTTTGAACTGACAATAAATAAAGAAAAATATCACTCACATATACACACACACTCACACTCACACTCACACACATATGTAGATATCACACTACAAACACACACACACACACACACACACAACACACACACATATATATATATATATATATATATATATATATATATATATATATATATTAATATATACTTGAATGAAGTGACAAATAAAAGTATTCGCTTTTATTCATTTATTTGGGAACGATATTACTACCAATGGTTTCCTGCTAAAAGCATTCATCAGGTAAATGAAATATTTTTTTTAAATATATATATATTATATATATAATTATATATATATATATTCTTTGGTGCGGTACCAAGTTTCTTGGTACAAGGTGATTCTAGGTGGGTCCTAATTCTCTACCAGTAGTTTGTTGTAGAGTTCAGGTTCCGTATGAGAGCTCAATGTTTAATTATTGTAAACAGAGCAAAGTTATTCAATACCTTATATTAAAGGCCTTAAGTACCCATGGGTATCGTGGTTATGGACCATTTCCACTCGCGAGTATGCTCACGAGCTTCTTCAGACCACTGATATATTTTATTTAGGCTAAATAAAATATATCAGTGGTCTGAAGAAGCTCGTGAGCATACTCGCGAGTGGAAATGGTCCATAACCACGATACCCATGGTATTTAAGGCCTTTTATTCCCAAATAATGTATATATATATATATATATATATATATGAGGAGAGAGGATTGGAGTAAATCCGACAGAATGTAGTATATGTGGAACAAAGGAACAAAACTCAGACAAGTGTATGTAGGAGATATATTTCGCTAAGCATTAAGCTCAGATTCATCAGTCGTTTATTTGGTCACTAAAGTGTTTTATAGAAGAGAAAGTGGATCGGACTTGACTTCTTCCTCTAATCCCCCCTCTCCCGTCCAAATAAACGACTGATGAAGCTGAGCTTAATGCTTAGTGAAATATATCTCCTACATGCACTTGTTTGAGTTTTGTTCCTTTATTCCACATATCTTTACTAAACACACACACACAGACACAGTTACGTCTTCGTCGTCATGAACCACCAAATCCAGATGGGAATTTCCCTTGCAATGTTTTTAATGTTTATTTTAATGACACTAAAGTTATCCTAGATTATTCCTTACTTTTAAGATTGAGTCAGTTTGGAAAAAATCTATCTTAATTGGTTCTATATAGTCATGAATTTCATTTAAGTCAAAAACTGACCCGTCCCTTACTTTACATTCTGCCTATCACTGTCCCATCTCTATGCATCTTATTACCTCCTCGTTATATATGTTAATTTCTCTGGGAGAGCAGAGACAGAGAGGGAGAGAGAGAGAGAAGGAGAGAGAGATGGGAGAAAGTGAAATGTATCTGTATGTTAAATTTCATAGCTTAAAATAAGGTCAAACCTTCCCTTTCTCAGAAATGTTACAAAATGATTTTAATGTTTTGTCCGGTCGTATTTATTTTATTTTTTTTAAATTTAATTCACTTTGCAAACACACTTTTCCCTTATTGGGTAACAACCAGAGCTGAATAGGTGACCTAACGGGTTACCTTTTGTCTGATATATATAAAAAAAATTTATCACAGAATAAGGAGAAAAGCGAGTAATAGTTCTTGTTTATCAGTTTGTTTAAAATTTGAAGTCTGAGAAAAAAGAACGCTGAAAAAATGGACGGTTTGAAATATGACGTCAAATATTCTTTTTTGCGGTGTGAGTATTAGAGTGTGTAAAAAATTTTTATCACCTTCCATATACCAACAAATGCCCTGAAGATAATCTAAATAATAGATCGAAACACTGCAGCGTCGGATAATAAACTTATCACTCAACTCATTTAAACCTGTGTTTTTTTAATTTTTCCTAATATACTATATATATATAGATAGATAGATAGATAGATAGATAAATATAAAATACAGGAAGGTAAGTCAGCAATATAAACAAATACAAAGTGCTCAATACATTTAATGCGAAGGACACACAGGTGTAGTCGACTGAAGATCCTTATGATGAAACTCGAGTAGGTTAACACTTGTACCTATATTGTAATATATATATGTATTATATATATATATATATATATATATATATATATATATAAGGGCATTGCCGTGAAGACGGGCAGCCGTAGTAAAATGCTACCCAGAAACCTGTGGTAGTAATCGCACTTTAAATGTATTGTAAGTAAAGTAAGTAAAGTCGTCGGTGCGGCCTAAAGTCGGTATCAGCCAGTCAACGAGGGAGTCTATCCCTTTTTCAATAGCGCTAGACCAAGGAGATTGTTTTTTGGCGTCTGCAGTGGAGCGCCACACCTACCATCAGCTCCTTATTTTACCGCACAGATCCCTCCCTGTGCTACTCATACGCTGAGTTGGCGAGGACCGGTATCGAACTAGGAACTTTGTGGTTTCTAGCCGAACGCTCTACCGACTGATATATATATATATATATATATATATATATTATATATATATATATGCACCCTCCGGGTGCAAGTATCTAAGTTTTAATATAATAAAATATCAAGTTAAATTAGAAAATAATGAAACTGAATAAGAATTCAGATAAAAAATTTTGGAATAGAGGGGGTATAATCGGATAATAAACAACTCTGAAACTAACTCTTCCATCATTTTCCATTACTCCCTTCTTTCAGTGGTAAATTTTCCTAATTTAACTATTTAGTTAAAATAGGAAGTAAAGAATAATATTACAGTTATTTCTTCTTGTTAATGGATTTCTTTTAAGATTTATCCCCGAGATTGTTGCTCATATTCAATAAGATAAAACCAAACAGTTAGAAATCAATAATACTAAGCATATATTTATTAAAATCAAATTGTTAATATCAATATGCAAATTAGCCTTCCCATTCACACTGTGAACCGCTATTTTGTTGTATAAATAAATACAATTGCATGTTATTAGTATGTAGATATGGTCAACAGTGGCTTCGGCCTCTGGACCATTGCTATAATTAACGGCGTCGATCCCAGGGGGCCATCCCCCCAGGCAACACCTTGATTTAAAGGGGCAGGGCTGGGTTTATTGCCCAGTGCCTGAGGCGCCCCCTTTAGGGGGAATGACGACGGGATCGACGCAATTTTTCACCCGCCACCCCATGAGCATCGGCTTGTGGGTGGTCCCACATAAATAGGGCCTTGTGCCTGACCCGTACAAGTGGGGTACGTGGAAAATATCATGTAGATATTGTTAACAGTCTTAATGATGTAAAACAATTTTACTAATCATTGAGGTTTAAATAAAAAATAAAATCATGGAGAATGTGGTGTAAATAACTAAGGGAATTGTGACTTGTATAGTAATATAGTTTCGGTTACAGACAGAAAAACACACAATCTCCATTATGATAAGATATATGTGTGTGTGTGTGTGTGTTTCTTTTTGTAATTGAAATTGATCTGTGCAATTCATTAAGACATAAAAATAGTCGATAGTAACAGGGCGTGTCCATCTCTGACCCGCACTCTTTCTCTCTCTCCCCAGGCAACGTTCGTTCGTATCTTTATGTTGTTAGGTCTTATTTATCTATTTATTTATCTATTTATTTATCTATTTATCAGCAATAAAAGCTGTTTCGCTTCGTCGGCAAGTAGAATTTTTTCTTTCTTCTTTTTTTTTTCTTTTTTTTGAAAAAGAAAAATTATTTGTGAAATGATAATTTCTGACAGTTTTCGTGTATGATTTCAATGAAGAGACGCCATTTTGTTTGTGATCAAGGGAGAAGGCGGGAAGATTTTTCCCGCTTAAATGACTCCATTTTTTTTCTCCTCGACTTCTTCCCTAACAACAAGATTGTTTTGCGTCTGGCTGGCTGGATGGTTGGTTGGTTGGTTGGTTGGTTGGTTGACTGGATTTTATGGCATGTCAATACTTGTTGGGTTATTTTATGCCGAAGACGATGTGTTTTATTCATTCTTGGTATATATATATATATATATATATATATTGGGAACCAAATCACTCACTGCTGACCCTCATCTATCATTCACGATAGGAGAGTCCACCATATATATATATATATATATATATATATATATATATACATATATATATATATATATATATATATATATATATATATATATAGTCATATTTTCAACAGATGGGTTCAGTCTAGTTCAGTTGGTATCGCGAGGTTCTGGTCCTCACCAGGGAGAAGAGTTGGATTCGTGCGTTTCTTAAGGGCATTAGCACGAATTGTTGCATAATTACTAGTACCCTAACACTTATTTACAGTAGTATAGAAACCAAAATGGCTGTTATAAGTTGCAGCCGGCGGCCAAGAAGGACTGAGTGACAAGGCTTGACCTCACCCTGATCCTTCCAGTGGGTACCGTGATAATCGGTGGAGAAGACCCTTCTCCGGTTTAGATTAAAAAGAGATTTTAGTCAGTATCGGCCAAAACCACAACGGTGGTAAGTCGTGTTAAGTGCACAGCCGACTCAATCTGCGCAGGTAGTCTGGTGGAGATTTCAGAATAAAATATGATCTAAAGCAAATCGAAGTCTTGTGATATTATCTAAAAACTACCAATGACACAGGGCTTCTGATAAAGAGAAATCCCCAATGGAAGACCAGACACGAAGTCCCCAAGACGAAGTCCCCAAGACGAAGTCCAGACGCTAGAAGAAGAACGTAAGATACCAAAGATGAGCAGAAGAATAATAAAAGTAAAGAGAGTATACAACAAAGGGGGCAGGTGTTGCCTGGGGGGGGGGGCCTGGGATCAACGATTTTAGATTGCAAGGTCCAGTGGTTTCGGCCCTGGACCTTACAAGCTAAAACCGTTGACTTACTAGCTTACTAAGCGAACATAAAGTGCCTTAGGCATGGTTTGAACTCGGGATGTTGATTCCATTCTACCGAACCCTTAAGCGTTACATCATCCGCTCTTTGTATAGACAATACACAACTATTTTTTGTCTCTTTCACAATTCTTTTTCTCAGTTTCCCCTCTCTCTCTCTCTCTCTCTCTCTCTCTCTCTCTCTCTCTCTCTCTCTCTCTCTCTCTCTCTCTCTCTCTCTCGTCCTTTCTTTATTTCCTTCTTTCTTTGACTTTTTCTTTCTTTTTTTCTAATAGAAGTAAAGAGAGTATACAACAGAAGTGAACTGCAGGATTTTGGAATCAGGTCGCCGAGTCCATTTTCCAGATGACGATAACCGTTACACAACATTCTCCACCCCACTATTAGGTTGGGGGCGTAACATTTTATTCGAGTTGGTCTTTCAGTTTTCTAATTTACCTTTTCTAACTAACTCAACGAGCGGAGTACAGCCGAAGCAAGAAACGTCTCTCTTGCTTCACATCTCGGCTGCAACTGAGGATCTAACTTGTTATCGCGAGGTTCTGGCCCTCACCAGGGAGAAGAGTTGGATTCGTGCGTTTCTTAAGGGCATTAGCACGAAGTGAACTGCAAGATTTTGAAATCGGGTCGCCGAGTCCATTTTCCAGATGACGATAACCGTTACACCACATTCTCCACCCCACTATAAGTACTCTAAACTAAATCTATTGCGAATCACCCAACGTGTTCTTATTTCCCCTCTTGTATTTGAATGTTCCTTGCTTTGATTTTGTAAAATATTGCAGCATTACACCCTGCCCCGCAAAATAAAGAAAGAATGTCCAGCGACACTGATTCTGTCCTCACCCCTCCCATCGGTAGCATCATCCCCCACTCTCCTTGAATCTACAAGGATTCTCCATTTATCAAGTTAATCGTACCCCCGGGGCCACGGTGACCATTTTCCGTGGGTGATAAACGGTTTGGCCCTTTTCCTTATGCAAAAAAATCCTTTTCAAAACGAGGCCGCCATGTATGTGAGAACATTTGAGTTTAATGAGACTGGACTCTCTGACAGCAAAAGTGGGGTTCAGCAGAGTTGGGGTCAGCAGAGTGGGGGTCACGGTCTGCTATCTGAAGGTGTAATGCTTCAGAAGCAGTTTTGCAAATGATTAGGTACATATTCATGTATCTTTTTCCCCGTTTCTATCGGACCTGATGATCTATCTATCTATCTATCTATCTATCTACACCACTCTTCATTTCTCTCTCTCTCTCTCTCTCTCTCTCTCTCTCTCTCTCTCTCTCTCTCCCTCTCCCTCTCTCTCTCTCTCTCTCTCTCTCTCTCTCGCCCTCTGTGTGTGTGTGCGTGTGTGTGTGTGTATCTATCTCACTCTTCACTTATACTTATCCATTGATATACCTCACTCTTTATTATCTATCTATTTATTTATCTATCTACCTCATTCTTCATATCTATCTATCTATCTATCTATCTATCTATCTCACTTCATATCTATTTATCTATCTTCATTTCTATCTATCTATCAATCTCACCCCTCATTTCTATCTATCTAT
>JALAJA010000208.1:37500-52500 GCA_023376005.1 Doryteuthis pealeii | reverse complement strand
GTTCGGGTAGGGTTAGTTTTATAACCTTTTTTAAATCTAAAATCGTCTGTTAAAACAACCGGATATTGACGTGTAAATGAAAAACTTGTCCTTTCATAATCGAGATCAAAAAGGGGTGCCTAACGGTCATATGGTCCGATTTTTTTTAGTAAAATTTAGTTTTTAATAATGTAGTTAGCATTATTTGGGGATTTGTTGTATGGTATTGATTTGTTTTCATGTCTATATTCTATGGCTTAATTTTTTTCTCTCAAAAAAGAGAGAATATCCTCCATGTTGACATTTTCAAACAGATCTTTGCTTTAAAATAACGGTTTCTGATGTGAGCAAGAAACCTGCATTCCATGAATAAGTGGTTTAACTGTCAAAGGTGTTTGACATGTTCCAAATTGTGGTTGTTGTTCTCGTTTGAGTATATAGGAGTGTGTAGTCTTGTATGACCAAATGCGTAATCGAAACAAATGACTTGTTCCTTTCTAGACTTCCTTAAAGTTGGTCTCCAGCCTCCCAAAGTAGGTTTGATTAGGAAGAGTTTATTGTGGATGTTGTTATTCCAGTGTTGTTGCCATTTTGTATTAGAGTCGTAGGAAATAGACTCGTCACCTCGAGTTCAATTCCTGGACGAAGCTGTTTGCATTTTCACATGGCGCTAAATACGCTTTGGAAAGGTGTGAATCCAGTTCTCCTCCAGTTATTGGTAAATAGCAGGACAGACTTTATGGACTCTTTAACCATGGCCAGGTAACCAGTCTAGGAGAAAACTCTGAATTCAACCTCCACTTAAGAAATTGACTTTGTGTCACATCCTGTTCGTACGGAGGGGTTGGTATATATATATACCATATATATATATATATATAATATATATTGGTTAGAAGGTTGATTTTGAAGGCTATCGCAATGCAAGGTGTAAAGAAAAAAATAAATAATACGGTAACAATGAATGTTGAGTGTTACAGCTGTATTTTATTCTTGAATTTTCGAGATAATATCTCTTTTTCAAAAGATCACTGGGAACTGAAGCAGTCTACTTAAAAAAAATTCATTTAAAAGGAAATGCCATAACTAGACTGCTTCAGTTCTAGTGATCTTTTGAAAAAGAGATTTTATCTCGAAAATTCAAGAATAAAATACAGGGTAACACTCAACATCATTGTTACCCGTATTATTTTTTTTTTCTTACACCTGCATTGCGATAGCCTTCTAAATCAACCCCTCCTACCAATATATACAAAAATGTTTCATCAAATTAAAAACTCTCATAATATAATATATATATATATATATATATATATATATAATGTGTGTGTGTGTGTGTGAGTGTGTGTGTAGAGAGAGAGGGGAGGGAGGGAGGGAGATAGATAAGCTATAGAATATATATATATATATATAAACCCGCTTACACACTTGGGAATGGTATGAATCCCAACCCATTATCCAACGCTCCAGCACTGGATAAGGTTCAGATTTAATAGTATTTCCGTTTTATTTTATCAGTAGAAATCAGGTTCAATATGGTTAATAAACCCTAGTTATTGCAGTCACGCTTTATCTATTGCACAGTGTTTTGACATTAGCTTCAGTAAGAAGGAGATATGGCTACTGAGGTATATGATGCTGGTCTCATAACTTCAGAGACCTTCGCTATTTAATGATGGATATCAGGATCTTGATTTAAACTGCATAACCAATCGAATTTATTTAACGAATACAGCCCAAAAATTGATAAACATTTTCTTCTCTATATAGAAAACCGACTAAATCTCTAAAAGGATAAATTTGGATAAGAAAGGTACAATATAAAGGATCTAAAACCAAATTTACATAACTGTTTGTGCAGAAGAAATTCACATTTTTACATTTACTTAAAATTTTGTAGCATATTTTAACGGAAAGATATTGAAATAATGTAGGGCAGGGCGGAGCTACCAACAGCTGTAAAAAGCAGGCAGCAGCAAGCAAAAGCAGGAGGAAAGCACATGCAAGGCAACAGCCAGTAGAAGCAGGCAGCAGCTAAGCAGGCGGAGTTCAACCTTGGTATGGGTAACCGGTCTAAGAATAGGGTGATTCTGAATCCAAACCTGTTAAACCCCACTCTAAAAATTGACCTTGTGTCGGTCCTGTTCGTAGCGGAGGTGTTGTATTGGATACATTCATCTTAATACACCAGTTCTAGGTTGCTATTGCTAGTTATTCCGTTTCCCGATTCAAGTGTCCTTTGTGTGACCCTTGTTCAATCTGAAGTTGATTTTTAAAGACTATTTCCTATATCTCAAACCATTAACAGTGATCACAATTTGTGCCGGCTGTTCTTGAAAATAGATTTGGGGTCTGACCCCGACCTAATCTAGAAAAATATGTCACCTAACCCTGTCGGCTGGGGCTTAGAATACACCGACTGTACCTCTGCAGAGGGGTGAGATCCCCCCTAATGGGGCCAACTGTTGGCCGTGGGTGGCGATCTGTGTTGCTTAAGGACGGAATCCTAGTGGATGAGAAGTCCATGACATTCTACTTAGACCCTTACTTAGGCTAGACGGGGGGGGGGTCAGAGATAAATCGACTGGTCATGTCAATCCCTAGCACCTATATGATTGCCCTAACTCTATTTCACTTATAGCAAGCCCCAACCCCTTTTTATCATATGAGTGCTAGATTGCAGTGGTTGAGGGTCTTCATGTCCTGGGAATGACGTTAAACTTTATTTATGGTGAGGTTCCAGTTCTTGGAGTTTTGGTGAAATGTGGAGCACCCCTTCATGCACCATTGCTCCCAGGTCACTCTTACCCCCGGATCCACAGATTTTAGGGTTTAAATAGAAGAATATGTTGAGTATCATTAAGAAATTGAAATTTATTTCAAACTTTTTTTTCGGCATTAAATGACCCATTGAGGTGATTATGGCCCGTAACAAAACAAACAAACAAACATCGCCTAAACGTTTATGTGGTAATGAAAAAATTAACTGCCACTTCAGTCGCCCACCCACCCCAAAACTGACCCCGCACCCACGCAAGAGCTATCAATCCGTTGAAACTTTGTTCGACCAGTATAGCGGCTATTTTTGTCTTTTGAATAGTAAAGCGATTTGTGAACGACAAGTTAGTAATAAAGACAAAAATAAAAGACTGTGAAATAATAAGAGAGAAAGGGAGAGGGTGGAATACGGGCAACCGATCTCTGTAATTGGATGTGAAGGTGGGGGGTCTGAACTCTGTTGATCGAAGTTTGGTATGAGATGACGGGAGTAGAAAATTGTGTCAGGGGGGCGGGTATAAACAGGGACATGAGATGAACATGGGGAAGGTAGGGAATCGTTGAAGAGAAGGAAGAAAGGTTGGCGTGATGGTGCAGAAAGAAAGAAGGGAGAAGAAAGAGGAAAGAGAGAAGGAACAGAAAGAAGAAGGAAAAAAAAGAGAGAAATGAAAGAAAAAGAAGAAAGAAGGAAAGAAAGAGAGAATGAAAAGAAGAAAGAAAGGAAAGAAAGAAAGAAAAGAAGAGAGAATGAAAGAGAAAGAAGGAAAGAAAGAAAGAGAGAAGGAAAGAAAGAAAGAAGAAGGAAAGAAATAGAGAATGAAAGAAAGAAGAGAGAATGAAAAGAGAAGAAAGAAAGAAAGAGAGAATGAAAGAAAGAAAGAAAGAAGAAGAAAGAGATTATCACGATATACTAGCAAAATAGGCCATAAAAGAAATGAAAGAAAGAAGAGAGAAATTAATAGACTAATAAAAAAAAGAATAAGTGAAAGAAAGAAAAAAAGAAAAGAAGAAGGAATGAAAAAAAGAAGAGAGAATAAAATAAAGAAGAAGTGACGAAAGAAAAAGAAGAAGAGGAATGAAAAAAAAGAGAGAATAAAAATAAAGAAGAAGTGAACGAAAGAAAAGAAGAAAAAGAAGGCATGAAAGAAGAAGAAAGAATTAGTAAAAAAGACAGAATAAGTGAAAGAAGAAAAGAATGAAAGAAGGAATGAAAGCAGAAAGAGAGAATTAATAGACTAATAAAAAAGAATAGAATAAGTGAAAGAAAAGAAAAAAGAAAGAAAGAAGGAATGAACAGAAATAACAGAAATAAGGGGGAATTAATAGACTGATAAAAAGAAGAATTATTGATGAATTCGTGAAAGAAAGAAAAAGGAAAGAAAGAAGGAATGAAAAAAGAAGAGAGAATTAGTAGAAAAGAAGAATAAGTGACGAACGAAAGAAAGAAAGAAGGAATGAGAAGAAAGAAGAGAGAATATAGAACTAATAAAACAAAGAAAGAATAAGTGAACGAAGAAAAAAGAAAGAAAAAGGGAATGAAAGAAGAGAGAGAATTAGTTAAGAAAAGAAGAGAATAGTGAAACGAAGAAAAGAAAGAAAAAGAAAGGAATGAAGAGAAGAAGAGAGAATTATAGACTAATAAAAAAAGAAAGAATTAAGTGACGAAAGAAAAAGAAAGAAAAGAAGGAATGAAGAAAAGAAGAGAGAATTAGTAAGAAAAAGAAAGAATAAGTGAACGAAAGAAAAGAAAGAAAGAGGAATGAAGAGAAAGAAGAGAGAATTTAATAGACTAATAAAAAAAAGGAAAGAATAAAGTGGAAAGAAAGAAAAGAAAAGAAAAAGAAGGAATGAAATAAGAAAGAAACTAAGGGGGAATAATAGATGATAAAAGAAAAGAATTATTGAAATGAATTCGTGAAAGGAAGAAAAGGAAAGAAAAGAAAGGAATGAAAAGAAGAGAGAAATTAGTAGAAAAGAAAGAATAGTAAACGAAAGAAAAGATAAGAAAAGAAGGAATAGAGAAAGAAGAGAAGAATTATAGACTAATAAACAAGAAGAATAAGTGGAAGCGAAAGAAAAAAGAAAGAGGGAAAGAAGGATGAAAGAAAGAAGAGAGAACTTAGTAAGAAAGAAGTAATAAGTAAGCGAAAGAAAAGAAAAGAAAGAAGAATGAGAGAAAGAAGAGAGAATTAATAGACTATAATAACAAGAGAAATAAGTGAACGAAAGAAAAAGAAAGAAAAAGAAGGAATGAAAGAAAGAAGAGAGAATTAGTAAGAAAGAAAGAATAGAGTGAACGAAGAATAGAGAAGAGAGGGAATGAGAGGAAGAAGAGAGAATCTAATAGACTTAAAAAAGAATAGTGACGGAAAGAAAAAGAAAGAAGAAGGAATGAAAGAAAGAAGGAGATATTAGTAAGAGAAGATAAGATGGAACGAAAGAAAGAAGAATAGAAGGAATGAGAGTAAGAAGAGAGAATTTAATAGACTAATAAAGAAAAAGAAAGAATAAGTAAAGAAAGAAAAAAGAAGAAAAAGAAGGAATGAAATAAAAGAAAGAAATAAGGGGGAATTATAGACTGATAAAAGAAAGATTATTGAATGAATTTCGTGAAAGAAAGTAAAAGGAAAGAAACCAATTAGTGGAAGAAAGAAAGAAGAAGAAAGAAAAAAGGAAAATAATAGACGAAATCGAATGTTGAAAAGAAAGAAACACTAATGAAATAGAATAAATTAAAAAAGAAAAGAATAGACTTATAGAAATAAAAACGAAAGAAAGAAAAAGAAGAAACAGTCGCGCATGAAAGAAAAAAAGAAAGAAAAAAGAAAAAAGAAAGAAAGAAAAAGAAACAGTAAGCTGAAAGAAAGAAATGAAAGAAAGAAAGAAGAAAAGCAACAAACAATAGAACTAATAAAATGAAAAACAAAAGAAATAAAGAAACAGTAGCTATGAAGAAGAAAGAATAAAGAATAAAAAGAAAAAGAAAAGAAAGAAAAGAAAAAAAGAAGAAACACTAGTTATAAAATAAAGAAAGAAGAAAGAAAGAAAAAAGAAAGAAAGAGTACATTAAAGAAAGAAGAAAGAAAGAGAGAATAATTGGACTAAGACATAATAAAATAAAACAAATAGAAATACAAATAAAGCAGTAGTTATAAATGAAAGAAGAAAGAAGAAAGAAAGAAAGAAAGAAAGAAAGAAAGAAAGAAGAACGGAAAAGAAAGAAAGAATAGACTAATTAACATAAAACAAGAAGAAAAGAAAGTAAGAAACACTAGCCATAAAAAGAAAGAAACGGTAAAAGGACAGAAAGAAGAAAAAAAGAATAGACTAACAAAATAAAAACGAAGAGAAAGAAAGAAAGTAAAGAGTAGCCAATAAAGAAAGAAAGAAGAAAGAAAGAAAGAAAGAAGGACAATAAAGAAAAAGAAAAGAAAGAAAGAGAAAAGAAAGAAACAGTAGTTATAATAAAGAAGAAAGAAAGAAGAAAGAAAAGATTCAACATAAGAAGAAAGAAAGAAAGAAGAAGAAAGAAAAGAAAGAATTGACTAGACTAATAAAATAAAAACCAAGAAATAAACAATAAACAGCTAACCATAAATTGGAAAGAAAGAAGAAGGAAAGAGATAGACTAGTAAAATATAAAACGAAAGAAGAAAGAAAGAGACTGTAGCTATAAAAGAAAGAAAGAAAGAATGGAAAGAAAGAAAAGAAAGAACAGACTAATAAATATAAAACTAAAGAAAGGAAGAAGAGAGGAAAGAAGAAGAAAGAGTACGCCATATAAGAAAGAAAGAAAGAATAAAATATAAAGAAAAACAAAAGAAAAAAGAAAGAAACCAATAAGTTATAAAGAAACGAAAGAAGGAAAGAAAGAGTGAAACCATAAAGAAAGAAAGAAAGAAAGAAGAAAGAAAGAAAATAATTGACTGAGAGCTAATAAAATAAAAAACAAAAGAAATAAACAAATAGAACAGTAACATAAATGAAAGAAGAAAGAGAAAGAAAGAAGAAAGTGAACAGACTAATAATAAAAACGAAAGAAAGGAAGAAAGAAACAGTAGCCATAAAAAAAGAAAGAAATGAAAGAAAGAAAGAAAGAAAGAAAAAAAGAGAAAAAAGAAAGAATAGACCTAACAAAAAGAAGACAACAAAGAAAGAAACAGTAGTCAAAATAAAGAAAAAAAGAAAAAAAGAAGCAGTAACCAGAAAAGAAAGAAAAAGAAAAAAAGAAAGAAAGAAAGAAAGAAAGAAAGAAACACTATGCGTTCATAAATTTACACGAATATTACGATACAAATAAAAACAAGTTAGACGGAAGAATATAATGATGATGAAATACTATAAAAATGAAAAAAAAAGATCGAAAAGAAGGAAAAGGGGAGAGACAAACAGACAGACAGAAAGAAAGAAAGAAATTTACCGACATTTAATTGAGTGTCGAATACACCCTTTCAATTTATTATTATCATCCCGGGTCTACTCGATTTGAGTCAACGGGTCCGGTGGGGTCCGGTCGGGTCAGGTCGGATCGCCAATTCGTGCGTGGGGGGACGTCTCAGTCTCCGGGTTAATAGGCTATCAATAGAGTTGTGCCCCACCTCACAAAACTGTATACACTCGGGCCATTGTGGTTTGGTGTCGCTCTCCTGCGAAAAAAGAGTAGAAAAGGTTAGGAACACAAGCAGATGATGTTTACTGATACGACAGGCGTTATCTTGTCCTTGTTAAAATAATGCTTGCGTTGGTGGTTTGGATTGAGGGGGAGGCGGGAGAGAGAATAGGGAGTTCAGGTGTCGGGAGCTGCTTGTGTGGTTTGTTGGGAGATTAGGGGACGGGGGGGGAGGTTAAATCATTCAAGGGGTTCGACAATGGTATGCTATAGATATTTGTTGAATAGACGGTAGAAAGAAAGGAAGAAAGAAAGGAAGGAAGAAAGAAAGGAAGGAAGAAAATGAAAAAGAATGAAAGACAAAGAAAGAGAGAAAGAAAGAAAGAGAGAAAGAAAGAAAGAAAAAAAAGAAAGAAAGAAGGAAGGAAAAAGAAGAAAAAAGGAAAAAAGAAAGATGAGGAAGATAGATAAGGAAAGAAAGAAAAGAAAGAAGTAAGAAGAAGAAAGAAAGAGAGAAAGAAAGAAAGAAAAAAAGAAAGAAAGAAAGGAAAGGAAAAAGAAAGAAAAAGGAAAAAAAGATGACGAAAGATAGATAAGGAAAGAAAGAAAAAGAAGAAGTAAGAAAGAAAGAAAAAAAAGAAAAAAGAAAGAAAGAGAAAAACCGAGAGAGAAAGAGAGAGAGAGAAAAGAAAGGTAGAAAAAAGAATTTCAGGTGTTGGAGGAGCTGCTTATGGGGTTTCTGGGAGCAGAGGGGGGGGGCAATCATTCAAGGGGTTTGACAATGGTATGCCATAGATAATTTGTTGAATAGACGGTAGAAAGAAAGGAATGAGGAAAACGATAAAGAATGAAAGAAAAAGAAAGAAAGAAAGAAAGAAAGAAAGAACGTAAGAAAGAAAAAGGGCGAATAAAGAAAGAAAGAAAGAAAGAAAGAAAGAAAGGAAAAGATAGAAAGAAAGAAAAGAAGAAGAAAAAGAAAGAAAGAAAGAAAGAAAGAAAAAGGCGAAAAAAGAAAGAAAAAGGGAGAAAGGAAAGGAAAGCAAGGAAGGGAGAAAATAAAAGAAAAAAGAATGAAAGAAAAAAGCGAAAAAGGAAAGAAAGAAAAATGTGAAGAAAGAAAGAAAGAAAGGAAGAAGGACAAAGAAAGCAAGGAGAAAGAAGAAAGAAAGAAAGAAAGAGAGAGAGAGAGAGAAAGATAGAAAGATAGAAAGAAATGAAAAGAAAGAAAGAAAGAAAGAAAGAAATGAAAAGAAAGAAAGATAGATAGAAAGAAAAAGGTGAAGGAATAAATAACTGAAGAAACAGAAATAAAGAAAAAAAGAAAAGAAGGAAAAAAAGGAGTACAGGTGTCCGGGAGCTGCTTGAGTGGTTTGTGAGGGGGGATGGAGACAATTATTCAAGAGAAAAAAAGAAAAAGAAAAAAGAAAAAGAAAGAAAGATGAAGGAAGAAAGAAAAAAGAAAAAAAGAAAGTAAAAGTCGAAGAAGGAAAGAAAGAAAGGACGTGAGAGAGAGAGAGAGAGAGAGAGAGAGAGAGACCTTAGTTTTAAAAAGGGACAAAAATGAAAAGAAACTATGTTGAAAAAAACAGAAAAAACAAAGAGAAAAAAGAAAAAGAAATAATGAAAGGAAAATAAAAAAGAATGAAGGAGAGAGAGAGAGAGAGAGAGAGAGAGAAGAAAATAAGAAAAAGAAGTAACAAGAGACAAAAAATAGTTGTGTATACAAAGAGCGGATGGTGTAACGCTTAAGGGGCCTGAAGAATGGAATCAACGTCCCGAGTTCAAACCATGCCTGAGGCAGTTTATGTTCGCCTAGTAAGCTAGTAAGTCAACGGTTTTAGCTTGTAAGGTCCAGGTCCGAAACCACTGGACCTTGCAATCTAAAATCGTTGATCCCAGGGGCCACCCCACCCCCAGGCAACACCTGCCCCCTTTGTTGTATACTCTCTTTACGTCTATTATTCTTCTGCTCATCTTTGGTATCTTACGTTCTTCTTCTAGCGTCTGGACTTCGTCTTGGGGACTTCGTGTCTGGTCTTTCATTGGGGATTTCTCTTTATAAGAAGCCCTGTGTTATTGGTAGTTTTTAGATAATAACCCAAGACTTCGATTTGCTTTAGATCATATTTTATTCCGAAATCCCCACCAGACTACCTGCGCAGATTGAGTCGGCCATGCGCCTAACATGACTTACCACCTTCGTGGTTTTGGCCGATACTGACTAAACTTTCTTTCTAATCTAAACCGGAAGAGGGTCTTCTCCACCGATTCTCATGGTCTCCACCGGAAGGATCAGGATGAGGTCAAGCCTTGTCACTCAATCCTTCAAGGCCACACGGCTGCAACTTTAACAGCCATTTTGGTTTCTACACTACTGTAAATAAGTATTAGGATACTAACAATTATGTAACACCTTGATTTAAAGGGGCAGAGCTGGGTTTATTGCCCAGTGCCTGAGGTGCCCCTCTTGAGGAGGGAATGCCGACGGGATCAACGCATTTCTTGCACCCGCCACCCATGAGTCTCAGCTCGTGGGTTGTCCCACATTAATAGGGCCTTGTGCCCAACTCGTACACGTGGGGTACGTGGTAAATATCTAGTAATCATGCGTGAATCCACTTTATTTTTTGTTTGTTTGTTTGTTTGTTTGTTTTACGGCATATCATTTAATTACGTGAAAGTCAAGGGAGGTTACTCTAATTGCCATATTTGCTTGGAATTTAGCCAACTAAAGGTGCAAATTAATCAGAAAATACCAAATTATTACCCAACTGCAAACATGGAAAAATCATAAACGAAGTAAAAAATCTATAGATAAATCCTCATTTAACCAGAACAGAAAGAGAAGCAGATAACAATAAAGACGAGGACAATAGTCCGAATAATCTAAATAATATTCTTACAATGTGTTCTATCTTTCATTCATATACTATAATCAAATACATATTTTGGTACTAAAAGGGTGACGTGTCTTTCATTTGTTTATTCTTTCTGTGTTTTCTGCAGTATGACAAAGTATATTCTGTGTATAACAAAGACAAACATAACAGATATAGTATAACACACACATACACATACAGAGACACACACACACAGACTCTCTCTCTCTCTCTCTCTCTCTCTCTCTCTCTCTCTCTCTCTCTCTCTCTCTCTCTCTTATGATATCATTTAATTACGGCATATCATTTAATTAAAATAATATTAATACGGTGGGTCATTTAATGCCAGCAAAGTTTTGAAAGATTTACATTTTTAAACTCAATTTGGTTTTTGTAAAATTTTCTATTTAACCCATAGATGGGACCCTAACAAGTAAGATCACTCCGGGTTAGAGTGAACCTGGGAGCAATGGTGATGAAGGGATGGTCCACATTCCCCAGATCTCCAGAAATGGAACCTCACCATCAGATAGAATTTAACGTCATTCCCAGGACATGAAGACCCATATTCATCGCCTTCTAGCACCCATATGATAAGAAGGATTGGGGCTTGACATAAAGGCAATAGATCGGTACAATCATATAGGTGCTAGGGCTTGATGTGATCAGTCGATTGATCGGAGGAGGTCTCTCTGACCGTCCGTCTAGCCTACTTAAGGGCTAAAGTGGAGTGTTGCATGTCATGGACAGCTCAAAGAAAGCTTGAAAGTGGAATTAACAATAGGACAACCCTTAGTAGAGGTGAACATCCTTACTCCTGAGATGATATCCGCCCTGTCGGCTGGGGCGTTAGAATACACGACTGCACCTCTGCAGAGGGATAAGACTCCCCCAATGGGGCCACCTGTTGGCGGTGGGCTTAATGCACGAGTAGGAAAGGCATGGTCTGTTATAAATAGATTGCTAGTCATTTAGACATTCGGTCTCACTGACAAATTAAAGCGATAATTCTTCCATGCCGTAGTTGTATCAGTGCTATAGTATGGCTGCACCACTTGGACCCTAACGAAGCGCCTAGATAATAAGCTAGATGGGAGTTGCTCGAGAATGCTGCCCGTAATATTAAACAAATTGTGGAGACTGTAGCGTACAAGAAAGTTGGAGAAGCCAGGACGAACTAACAAGCGACGTTCTCCAATGGAAACTAGCACATGGACACACCATCTTCTTCTACTACTATTACTGCAACTACTTTCTTCTTTTTTTTTCTATTACTTTCCTTTTCTCGTTTCTTTTCCTTTCTGCTTCTTTATGTTTCATTCTTCTTCTTCTTCTTCTTCTTCTTCTTCTTCTACTACTACTACTACTTTCTTCTTTTTCTCTTTTACTTTCCTTTTTTTTTTGTTTCTTCTCGTTTCTGTTTTTTTTCTGTTTCTTCATTTCTTCTTCTTCTTCTTCTTTTTATTCCTATTATTATTATTATTATTATTATTATTATTATTCTACTGCTGCTACTACTAAAACTACTATTACTTTCTTCTTTTTTTCTTTTTCTACTTTTTTCTCCCGCTTTCTTCTTCTTCTTCTTCTTCTTCTTCTTCTTCTGCTACTACTACTACTACTTTCCTTTTCTCGTTTCTTATACTTTTCTCCTCCTTTCTTCTTGTTCTTCTTCTTGTTATTGTTCTTGTTTTTGTTGTTGTTGTTGTTGTTGTTGTTGTTGTTCTTCTTCTTCTTCTTCTTCTTCTTCTTCTTCTTCTTCTTCACCACCCCCAGCTCTGTGCGGATACTGGATGCTGCGCAGATGACCTAGTGTTTGACAGTCAAAGGTGTTTGACATGCTTCACATTGTGGTTGTTCTTTTTTGAGTATACAGAAGTGCGTTAGTCTTGTGTGACCAATGTGTTACCACTGTATATTCTTGTGTGTCAAATCACTTTGGGAGGCTGGAGACCAACTTTAAGGAAGTCTAGAAAGGAATAAGTCATTGTGTCCCGATTACGCATTGGTCACACAAGACTAACGCACTCCTATATACTCAAACGAGAACAACAACCACAATGTGGAACATGTCAAACACCTTTGACTGTTAAACACTTATTCATGGAATGCAGGTTTTTTGCTCACATCAGAAACCGTTATTTTAAAGCAAACAATATGAAAGATCTGTTTGAAAATGTCAACATGGAGGATATTCTCTCTTTTTTGAGGGAAATAAAATTATACCATAGAATATAGACATGAAACAAATTAATACCATACAACATGATCCCCAATGAGGCTAACACATTGTTAAAACCAATTACTACAAAAGTTTGGTTTGGTTTGTTTTGTTTTACGGCATATCAACCTCAGTGGGTCATTTAAAGCCGATAAAGTTTTGAAATAAATCAATTCTTAATGGATAATACAATTTTTTTATAAATACATTTTTCTATTTAACCCATAGATGGGACCCTAACAGGTACTACCACTCCGGGTCAGAGTGAACCAGGGAGCAATGGTGATGAAGGGGTGCTCCACATTCCCTAAACCTCCAAAACTGGAACCTCACCATCAGATAGTTTAACGTCATTCCCAGGACATGTAGACCTGCAGCCACCGCCTTCTAGCACCCATATGATAAAAAGGGGTTGGGGATTGCCATAAGGGCGATAGGGTTGGGAAAATCATACAGGTGCTAGGGCTTGACGTGATCAGCCGATTGATCGGAGGGAGCCTCTCCGACCGCCCGTCTAGCCCAAGATAGGGCCAAAGTGAAGTATTGCATGTCATGAACTGCTCATCCACCTGGACTCTTAAGTATCCCGGGTCGCCACCCACGGCCAACAGGTGGCCCCATTGGGGGAGTCTTACCCCTCTGCAGAGGTGCAGTCAGTGCATTCTAACGCCCCACCGACAGGGCGGTACTACAAAAGTGTAAATATAGATACATAACATACATTACTTCCTAACCGCTAGGCATGACATAACCCCAGACAGGTTGATATGCATTTAAAATCAATCCACAAAACAATCAACTCACCCTCTGCGGATTAACGACTTTCTTAGGTGACGTAGTCTCACCTAATAAAAAAAACAACCAAATCGTCTGTTAGCCATTGTTTTAAGAAATAGAATTAATAGAGAAAACAACATCTTTTTTTTTAATTAAAAAAAAATCGATATTTGTGCGAAGGATAAGTTGCTCTCCCGAAAACATGGTTGACCCGCCCGGTTAGTTTTGCCCCATCCCCAGAGTGCAGGTAAAGGTGCAAGAAATAAAAGTAGTGCTCTTATATTCTCAAATAAGGACAACAACCACAATGTGAAACATGTCAAGTAGATGACTCGCCAGCATTGAGGATTGAGTCGGTGCAACAATTCAATGACCCGAGGAATACACTGGAAAGAGCAAAGAAAGACCAATTACAGCAGCCAGAAGAACTGGACACCCTTGTACAAACTCAAAAATATAGACAGGATAGATAAATGGAATTTGGGATCAGAAATTGAGATCAAGTCTCCAATAGGCACCCCAAATCATCAACTTAATGAAAGGTTTACATTTTAACTCGTCACCGGTAACTTCCGCTTCCAAATTTTTGTAAACAAACTAACTTTCTTTCTTTCTTTCTTTCTTTTCCACTCTAACCATTCTTTCTTTCTCCCCCGCCCACTCTTATCATTCATTCTTTATTTTTTTCTTCCTTTCTTTCTTTCTTTCCCCACTCTAACCATTCTTTCTCCCCCTCCACGCTTATCTTTCTTTCTTTCCTTCTTTCGTTCTTTCTTTCACCAGTCTAATCATCCTTTCTTTTTTCTTTTGTTCTTTCTTTCTTTTATCACTCTAGCCATTCTTTCTTTCTTTCTTTTTTTCTTTCACTACTCTAATCGTACTTATTCTTTCTTTCTTTCTCCACTCTAAACATTTCATCTTTGTCTTTTTTTTTCGTTCTCTCTTCTTTTCTTTCTTTCACTACTAAAATCCTCCATTCTTTTTTTCTTTCGTTCATTCCCCACTCTAAACATTCTTTCTTTTACCTTTTTTTTCAATATATACTTCTTCTTACTTCTTTCTCCTTCTTCTTCTTCTACTTCTTCCCCTTTTTCTTCTTGAACTACATTCTTCTTCTTCTTTTTCCCCTTCTTCTTCTTCTTCTTCTTCTTCTTCTTCTTCTTCTTCTTCTTCCCCTTTTTGTTCAACTACATTCTTCTTCTTCTCTTCTTTCTTCTTTTTTCTTCTATTATTTTCCTTCTCTCGTTTCTTTTCCTTTCTGCTTCTTTATGTTTCATTCTTTCTTTCTTCTTCTTTCTTCTTCTTCTCCTTCTCATTATACTCCTACTATTCTTCTTCTTCTTCTTCTTCTTCTACTACTACTACTACTACTACTACCACTACTTTCTTCTTTTTTTCTTTTATTTTCCTTTTCTCGTTTCTTCTCGTTTCTGCTTTTTTCTGTTTCTTCGTTTCTTTCTTCTTCTTCTTCTTATTATTATTATTATTATTATTATTATTATTCTACTGCTACTACTACTTTCTTCTTTTTTTTTCTTTTACTACTTTTTTCTCCCCCCCTTTCTTCTTCTTCTTCTTCTTCTTCTTCTTCTTCTTCTTCTTCTTCTTCCACTACTACTATTACTACTAATAATAATACTACTACTTTCCTTTTCTCGTTTCTTCCTCTTTTCTTATACTTTTTCTCCTCCTTTCTTCTTGTTCTGTTCTTGTCTTGTTTTTTCTTGTTCTTGTTCTTGTTCTTCTTCTTCTTCTTC
>JALAJA010000208.1:15000-32500 GCA_023376005.1 Doryteuthis pealeii | reverse complement strand
TACATTGGTGGCGGGGGAGGGGGGCACATCGATGTTCGTGGGGGTAGGAAGGATTCGAAAAGGATTTTGGTTTCGCTTTCTTTTATTATGGCATATCAACATTCATGGGTTATTTAATGACAAATCCCTCTTTTTAGAAGAAACAATGATTGTTCTAATTAATGGAAGCGCGTGGTGTAATGGTTAAAGTCATGGGAAACGGACTCGTCGTCCCGAGTTCAAATCCTGGATGCGGTAATTGCATTTCACTTAGCGCTAATATCTTTGGGAAAGGTATGAATCCTACTCTCCCTCCAGCTATCGATAAATAGTAGAGCAGACTGGGCTCTTTAACCTTGATTAGGCAACCAGTCTAGGAGAAGGAAAACTCTGAATTTAAACCTGTTGAACTCCGCTTAAGAAATTGACCTTGTGTCACATCCTGCTCGCGCGGAGGAGTTGGTAAAAAATATAATTGTACTAATTAACCCATAGTTGGGGGACGACGAGATTCCTACTTTTCCCAATGGTAATTATATATTATTTATATTATATATACTAGCAAATATATGCACCCTCCGAGTGCAAGTATTTAGGTTTTGATGTAATAAAAATATTGTATCAAATTAGAAACTATTTAGAAAATGATAAAAACTGAGGGGGTATAATCGAAAAATAGAACAGCTTTAAATCTAACTCTTCCATCATTTTCCATCACTCCCGTCTTTCATTTTTCATAATTTATGTATTTAGTTAGATTATGAAGTATTTAATAAGATTACAGTTCTTTCGTCTTGTTTATGGATTTCTTTTAAGATTTATCCCCGAGATTTTTGCTCAGATTCATTAAGAGTAAACCAAACAATTAGAAATCAATAATACTAAGCATATATTCATTAAAATCAAATTATTAATATCAATATGCAAATTAGCCTTCTCGTTCATACTGTAAACAGCTATTTTGTTGAATACATAAATATACTTGCATGTTATTAGTACGTAGATTAATCGAACAGTATTAATAAGGTATAACAATTTTATCAATAATTGAGGTTTAAATAAAAATAAATTCATGGTGAATGTGACGTAAATAACTAAGAGAATTGTGACTTGAGTAGTGATTTAGTTTCGGTTACAGACAAACAAACACACAATCTCCATTATAATAAGATTTATTTGTATTATATTTATATTGTTATTATTATTTATTTATATTATATTTATATTATTTACTAAGCCCCTCCACAAGAGCAGGAAGCGACACAAGGTCAATTTTTTAAGTGACGTTTAACAGGTTTGAATACATTTTCCTTCTCGTAGACTGGTAACCTATCCAAGGTTAAAGAGCCCATTCTGCCCTACTATTTACCCATAGGTAATGGAGAATATATGGATTCATATCTTTCCCAAGGGTATTAACGCTTTGTGAAATGCAAACAACCTTATCCATGATTTGAACTCGGGTCGACTCTAACCATTACACTTCGTATCTCCATTTCCCCAATGATATTAGTCCAAAAGTGAAAACAATACCTCGACTGGGATTCGAACTCGCTTACTCTGATATACCAACCGGAACTCTAGACACTTCGCAACTGGGACTGGTTTTCTTTTTTTATGGTAAATCAACCTTCGTGGGTTATGTAATGCCAAAGCCATCCTTGTAGAAGAACAATGAGATTTAGTGAAAAGCATAGAGAATGACGAATGGGAATGACGTGCGAAATGTCTGGTCTGATTCATGCAATCAAGGAATGAAATAATGAATGAATGAATGAAAGAAGGAAGGAAGGAAGGAAGGAAGGAAGGACGGAGGGAACCAGATAAGAAAAAAGAAAGAAAAAAAGAAAGAAAAAAGTTTATGAAGAATGAGACAGAAAGAAAGATAGAAAGAAAGAAAAAAAAAAGAAATAATTAATTAATTAATTAATTAATAATCAGATAATAAAAAAGAAAAAAGAAAGAAAGAAGAAAGGAAGGAACGAAGGAAGGAAGGAAGAAAAAAGGAAGGAATGAACCAAATAATAAAGAAAGAAAGAAATTTTATGCGGAATAAGACACAGAAAGAAAGAATGAATAAAATAATGAATGAATGAATTAACGAATTAAGCAAATAAGAAAGAACGAAAGAAAAATGAATGAATGAATGAATAAATGAAGGAAGGAAAGAACCCGATAATAAAGAAAGAAAGGAAAATGAAAGAAAGACAGTTTATGGGAATGGGACAGAAAGAAAGAAAGAAAGAATGAATGAAGGAACCAGATAATAAAGAATGAATGAATGAATGAAGCTATGAAGGAAGGAAGGGAGGAATGAACCAGATAATAAAGGAAGAAGGAATGAAAGAAAAAAGAAAGTTAATGAGGAATTAGACAGAAAGAAAGAAAGAAAGAATGAAAGAAAATGTTATTATTATAAGAAAGAAAGAGCACGATGACAATGAAAGAAAGAAAAAACAAATAAACAGTGAATGAAAATGAGTAAAAATAGAAGAAAAGAAAAGAAATTATGAACGAAAGAAAGACAGAAATAAATAAAGACAGAAAAAGTATGAAGACTGAGAAAGAAAGAAACAATACAGAAAGAAAGAGAGAAAGAAAGAAAGAAAGAAAGAAAGAAAGAAAGAAAGAAATGGAAAAGCTAAGACAAATTATTTGATAATAAAAAAGGGTCGATTTAGGACACATGAATAATACAAAAAAAAGAGAAACATTTTTTAAAAGTATTAAGACTGAAAAAGAAAGAATGAATGAATGAATGAATGAAAAACGAAAGAAAGAAGAAAGAACGAGTGAAATGGAGAAGCCAAGACAAATTATTTGAGAATAAAAACGAGGTCGTCTTTAAGGACACACGAATTACAAATACAAAAAAAAGAGAAAAAAATTGTAAAAGAATGAAGACTGAAAACGAAAGAAAAAATGAATGGATGAATGAAAAAACGAAAGAAAGAAGAAAGAAAAATGAATTGAAAAAGCCAAGACAAATTATTTGATAATAAAAAATGGTCGTCTTTAAGGACACATGAATAATAAAAACAAAAAATGGAGAAAAAATTTTTTTTTAAATGTCGAAAAGAATGAAAGAAAGAAAAGTTTATTATTATCAGAAAGAAAGAAAGAAAGAAAGAAAGAAAGAAAGAAAGAGGACGATGCCAAAGAAAGAAAGAAAAAACAAACAAACAAACGCTGAATGAAAATGAGTAAAAATAGAAGAAAAGAAAAGAAAGTATGAACGAAAGAAAGACAGAAATAAATAAAGACAGAAAAAGTATGAAGACTGAGAAAGAAAGACTAGAGGAATGAAAGAAACAAACAAACAAACAAACAAACAAACAAAGAAAAAAGAAGAAAGAAGAAAGAACGAGTGAAATGGAAAAGATAAGACAAATTATTTGAGAATAAAAAAAGGTGAATCAGATAAAAAAAAAAAAAAGGAAAGAAAGAAAGAAAGAAGGAAGGAAGGAAGGAAGGAAGAGAGGGAAAAAAGAAGGAAGGAATGAACCAGAAAATAAAGGAAGAAAGAAATGTTATGCGGAATAAGACACAGAAAGAAAGAATGAATAAAAGAATGATGAATGAATGAATGAACGAATTAAGCAGATAAGAAAGAACGAACGAAAAATGATTTAATGAATGAATAAATAAATAAAGGAATAAAGGAAGGAAGGAAGGAACCCGATAATAAAGAAAGAAAGAAAAATGAAAGAAGGACAGTTTATGAGTAATGGGACAGAAAAGAAAGAAAGAAAGAAAGAAAGAAAGAAAGAAGGAACCAGATTATAAAGAATGAATGAATGAATGAAGCAATGAAGGAAGGGAGGGAGGAATGAACCAGATAATAAAGCAAGAAAGAATGAAAGAAAAAAAGAAAGTTAATGAGGAATGAGACAGAAAAAAAGAAAGAAAGAAAAACAAACAAACGGGGAATAAAAATGGGTGCAAATAGAAGGTAGAAAAGGAAAGAAAAAAGAAAAGAAAAACAGAAAGAGTATGAGGAATGAGAAAGAGAGAAAGAAAAAGCAAAAAAAAAAAGAGAAAAATTTTTAAAAAGTATTAAGACTGAAAAAGAAAGAATGAATGGATGAATGAAAAGGAAAGAAAGAAGAAAGAACGAGTGAAATGGAGAAGCCAAGACAAATTATTTGAGAATAAAAACAAGGTCGTCTTTAAGGACACATGAATTATAAAATACAAAAAGAGAAAAAAATTTAAAAAGAATGAAGACTGAAAAGAAAGAAAGAATGGATGAATGAAAAAACGAAAGAAAGAAGAAAGAAAGAAAGAAGAAAGAAAAATGAATTGGAAAAGCCAAGACAAATTATTTGAGAATAAAAACAAGGTCGTCTTTAAGGACACATGAATAATAAAAACAAAATAAAAAAAAGAAGAAAATGAAAAAGAAAAATATCGAAAAGAAAGAAAAGAGAATTCTTAAAGGTTAAACGAATTTCGCTTTATTGTTTGTTGATAAAAGCGAAATATCTGAAACTATGGAAGATCACTAAAGATGGCCACGTTTTTCCCAAGCGAAAAGAATAAGGCCTGCCACTTGCGAAGGTGCGAACGGAAGTGAAGAGACACGCCATTGCTATAGAGGCGGCCATTGTAAATTGAACTCAACTTCCGGTTAAACGCTGTCCGGTCAGGTCCTTGTTGTTTTGATGGATTTTTGTCACCGGTTCTTTTTGCATTTTCCAATGAAAGAAAATCTTTTGTTCTTTAAGATTTCTTCTTCTTTTCTTTTTGTTTCTTTCGATTTGTTTCTTCTTCTTTTTCTTTCTTTCTCCACTCTTATCTTTCTTTCTTTCTTTCTTTCTCCACTCTAACCATTCGTTCTTTCTCCGCCCCACTCTATCTTTCATTCTTTCGTTCTTTCTTTCTTTCTCTACTCTAACCATTCTTTCTTTCTCCCCCCACTCTTATCTTTCTTTCTTTCTTTCTTTCTCCACTCTAACCATTCGTTCTTTCTCGCCCCCCACTCTTATCTTTCTTTCTTTCTTTCTTTCTCCACTCTAACATTCGTTCTTTCTCCGCCCCCACTCTTATCTTTCATTCTTTCTTTCTTTCTTTCTCTACTCTAACCATTCTTTCTTTCTCACCCCCACACTCTTATCTTTTATTCATTCATTCTTTCTTTCTTTCACCAGTCTAATAATCCTTTCTTTTTTCTTTTGTTCTTTCTTTCTTTTCTCACTCTAGCCATTCTTTCTTTCTTTCCTCTAGCCATTCTTTTTTCTTTCTTTCTTTCTTTCTTTCTTTCTTCTTTCCTGACTATAAACATTCTTTCTTTCTCCGCCCCCACTCTTATCTTTTCTTTCCTCCTTCCTCCTTTCTTTCTTTCTTTCTTTCACTAGTCTAATAATCCTTTTTTTTTCTTTTGTTCTTTCTTTCTTTTTTCACTCTAGCCATTCTTTCTTTCTTTCTTTCTTTCTTTCCCCACTCTAACCATTCTTTCTTTCCCCGCCTCCACTTTTATCTTTCATTCATTCATTCATTCTTTCTTTCTTTCACCAGTCTAATCATCCTTTCTTTTTTTCTTTTGTTCTTTCTTTTTTTTCACTCAAGTCATTCTTTCTTTCTTTCTTTCCTCTAACTATTATATCTTTCTTATCTTTCTTTCTTTCACTACTCTAATCTTACTTATTCTTTCTTTCTTTCTCCACTCTAAACATTTCAGCTTTCTTTTATTTTTTCCTTCTCTCTTCTTTTTTTTCTTTCACTACTCTAATCCTTCATTCTTTTTTTTCTTTCTCTAATAATCATTCTTTCTTTCTTTCTTTCCCTTCTCTAAACATTCTTTCTTTCGCCTTTTTTTTTTTTCAATATATTCTTCTTCTTCTTCTTCTTCTTCTTCTTCTTCTTCTTCTTCTTCTTCAAATATGTTCTGCTTCTTTTCTGTTTCTTTCTTCTTCTTCTTCTTCTTCTTCTTCTTCTTCTTCTTCTCCTTCTTCTTCTTTTTTCTTCTTCTTCTTCTTTCTTTCTTTCTTCTTTTTCTTTTTTTATTTCTACTGTAAAAAACCTTTTGTTCTTTAAGAAATCTTTCTTTTCTCTTTTCTTTTTCCTTTCTCTTTCTTTTTGTTTCTTTTTCTTTTTATTGCATTTCCACTGAACAGAATCTTTTGTTCTTTAAGATTTCTTCTTCTTTGTTTCTTCTTTCTTTTCTTCTTCTTCTTCTTTTTTTTGTTCCTTTTCTTCTTTTCTTTTCTTCCTTTCTCTTTTTTGTTCCTTTTTCTTTTTTCTTTTTCTTCCTTTCTCTTTTTGTTTCTTTTTCTTCTTTTCTTTTTCTTCCTTTCTTTTTTTTTGTTTCTTTTCTTCTTTTCTTCCTATCTCTTTTTTTGTTTCTTTTTCTTCTTTTTCTTCTTTCTCTTTTTTTTTTTCTTTTCTTCTTTTCTTTTTCTTCCTTTCCTTTTTTTGTTTCTTTTTCTTCTTTTTTTTCCTTTCTCTTTTTTTGTTTTTCTTTTTCTTCCTTCCTCTTTTCTTTTGTTTTTTTTTCTTCCTTTCTCTTTTTTTGTTTCTTTTTCATCTTTCTTTTTCTTCCTTTCTTTCTTTTTGTTTCTTTTTCTTCGTTTTGTCATTCCTATTTGACACTTTTAGTTGAAGGCGCGTAGTATAATGGTTTGAGTCGTAGGAAATTGACTCGTCGACCCGAGTTCAAATCATGGATGAAGCCACAGTTTACATAGTGCTAATACCCTTGGGAAAGGTCAGGATCCAACTATTCTCCATTCAGCTATAGGTAAATAGTAGGGCAGTATGGGCTCTTTAACCTTGGTTATGCAACCAGTCTATATTCAGGCATATCAACCCTTTTGGATCATTTAATGCCGAATCAAGTCATTTTCATAAACAAACGACTTAGGTTTCTTCCACTACCTGCCATTGTTTGAAAGTGGTCACCCATTTAAGTATTAAACAGGCAAATCATTGCTTAACTTATATGGTCGAACACCATCTTAAAATGATTTTTATTTACTCAGCACACAGCTATGAGTTTCATTACAGTTATCGCTGTTGCTTAAATGGTCACCCAATTAAGTATTGAACAGGACCATCGATGCTTAACTTCAATGGTTACCCAATTAGGTATTTCTTTCTTTCCATGCTTTTTCTCATTCCTTTTTCTTTTTTTTCTTTTTCTTTTTTCATTTCGGCTGCCACACCTTAAAAGGACAACATCTTTGGCTCTTTTCTTTTCCCGCACTCAAATTCTTTTCTCTCAATTTTGCACTCCATTCGCTTTAACCCATTCTGCGAATTCTTTTTTTTTTTTTTTTTTTTCTTTAAGTGAAAATCTTTCCGGTTTCTTCCACCACGAGCGAAATTCTCACGCCGGCACGTGTGGATGACCGGCAAATTTTGAAAAACTTCATTGTAACAATCGTTATTATTATTATTATTATTATTATTATTATTATTATTATTTTCACTCCTTGGGAGTTTTTTCAAACCAGCGTTAGCTGATGGGGTTTCACTGGATTCTTCTCCAATGTTTTCTTCTTCTTCTTCTTCTTCTTCTTCTTCTTCTTTCTTCTTCTTCTTCTACGTTTTCTTCTTCTCTTCATTCTTCTTATTCTTATTATTATTATTATATTATTATTATTATTATTATTATTATTATCTCTCCAACGTTTCTTCCTCTTTCTTCTTCTTCTTCTTCTTCTTCTTCTTCTTCTTCTCTTCCTTCTTCTTCTTCTTATTGTGTCCTACGTTTCTTCTTCTTCTCCTTCTTCTTCTTATTGTCTCTTACATTTTCTTCTTCCCCTTCTTATTCTCTCCTGCGTTTTATTCTTCTTATTGTCTCTTACATTTTCTTCTTCCTCTTCTTATTCTCTCCTACGTTTTCTTCTTCTTCTTCTTCTTCTTCTTCTTCTTCTTCTTCTTCTCTTCTTCTCTTCTTCTTCTTCTCTTCTTCTTATTATTATTCTGTCCTACGTTTTCTTCTTCTTCTCCTTTCTTCTTATTGTCTCTTACTTTTCTTCTTCCCCTTCTTATTCTCTCCTACGTTTTCTTCTTCTTTTTCTTCTTCTTTTTCTTCTTCTTCTTCTTCTTCTTCTTCTTCTTATTATTATTATTATTATTATTATTATTATTATTATTCTCTCCTACGTTTTCTTCTTCTTCTTCTTCTTCTTCTTCTTCTTCTTCTTATTATTATTATTATTATTTATTATTATTATTATTATTATTCTCACCTACGATTTTATTTTTCTTCTTCTTCTCTTTCTTCTCCTTCTCCTTCTTCTTCATCTTCTTCATATTATTATTATTATTATTATTATTATTATTATTATTATTATTATTCTCTCCTACGATTTTATTTTTCTTCTTCTTCTCTTTCTTCTCCTTCTCCTTCTTCTTCATCTTCTTCATATTATATTATTATTATTATTATTATTATTATTATTATTATTATTCTCTCCTACGATTTTATTTTTCTTCTTCTTCTTTCTTCTCCTTCTCTTCTTCTTCATCTTCTTCATATTATTATTATTATTATTATTATTATTATTATTATCTCTCTACGATTTTATTTTCTTCTTCTTTTCTTCTTCTTCTTCTACTTCTTCTTCTTCTTCTTCTTCTTCTTATTATTATTATTATTATTATTATTATTATTATTATTATTTTCTTCTTATCTATCTATCTGTTGATATGACCCTATGAAAGGATTCATCGTTTTTTTTAAAGTATTCTGTTGGATTAAAAGAATAAAAAACTACAGAAGAGTTTGTCCTCTGGACAAGATCGTACGTGCGTCTTATCGATTTGGTTTGATTGGGACGGGGGGGAGGTCTTTTCCTTCTTCTTCTTTTCTTTCGACGTCGTCTCGATCTTTTGTGGAAGTTTTTTTTTTTTTTTGCTTTTTGTTGTTTGTTATTTGTTTTGTTTTTTTTTTGGGGGGGTTACAAGACAATTGAGAAAAATTAAACAGAACACACACACAAACACACATGCCTCTTGCGGCGAGGGGTCATTGGAACAAAGGAAGATATTTGATCATCAGTTTATCTCATTTCTCTCTCTCTCTCCCTCTCTCCCTCTTTCTCTCTCTCTCTCTCTCTCTCTCTCTCTCTCTATATATATATATATATATATATATATATATATAATATATATATATGTATATGTATATGTGCTTAATTGAAGTCATACCTAATTTTGAATTTTAATTAATTGATAATTAATGAATTAGGCGCCTAATTCATTAATTATCAATTAATTAAAATTCAAAATTAGGTATGACTTCAATTAAGCACATATTCTCCCAAAAATTGTCAGCTAAGGCCATATCAAAACACATTGTTTGTTTGTTTACTTCTCATATATATATATATATATATATATATATATATATATAATATATATTATATGGTTGAAAATAGAGTAAAAAGTGGATAGAACGACACAACAACTGTATTTGTTCAGCGTTATATTTTTGATACATCCTGATGAAGGTTCAAAGAAGGTTTGTTTTATTCATTCTTGTTTGGGTATTCAAATTTTTAAACTCATTTTTCATCTATTTAACACGTAGGTGGTGCCCTAGCAGGTACTACCACTCCAGATCAGAGTGAACCTGTGACTAATGGCAATGAAGGGTTGGTTGGTTAAATTTTACGGCACATCAACTCTTGTTGGGTTATTTAATGTCGATGCTGTTATATAATTGTAAATGTTTTCTATGATGATGTCGATTGTTTCTTTTACCGGAACATTTGTAAAAAAAGATTTTCAACATCGAATGAAGCTATGATTTCGTTATTTAGTTTTGAGGTTTGTAGAATTAGTTTGTTTGTGTATTTGATGTGCATATATATATATATATATATTATATATATATATATATATATATATGCCGAATAGCTGTTAAACGGTATAACCACACTGATACTCCGAAACACGTGTATGTGGATTACTTATTTACTATATATGCTCCCAATTTGGTCGAGCACTTTAATTGGAAGGGATTTAATTGCAAAATTCACCGTATTTGGCGCACAGCTAACCCACGCTTTGTTTACATATGTTTGAGGCCTCTAGTGAATTTATTTCCGCTTAGAAATGTAGCGATTAAATATTCTCCTATATTTGACAGCTGCTATGGTCGTACGGGTAGAGGATTGGCGAACGTAAGTTCATTCGGGTCTCGAACCCGGCCAGAGGTAGCTGTTAAACGGTATAACCACACTGATGAAGAGTGATACTCCGAAACACGTGTCTGTGGATTACTTATTTATATATACACACACACACACACACACACACATATATAATATATATATATATATATACCAACCCCTCCGTACGAACAGGATGCGACACAAGGTTAATTTCTTCAGCGAAGTTTAACAGGTTTGAATTCAGAGCTTTCCTTCTCCTAGACTGGTTGCCTAGCCAAGGTTAAAGAGTCCAGTCTGCCCTGCTATTTACCCATAGCTGGAGGGAGTATTGGATTCATACCTTTTACAAGGGTATTAGCGCCATGTGAAAAGCCAACAGCTTCGTCCAGGAATTGAACTCGCGTTGACGAGTCCATTTCCTACGACTCTAACCATTAGACCACGCGTCACCATATTTGGTGGGCATATATAGTGTAATCAGTTGGTTGATTTGTTTTGTTAATTCATATTAATTCATATTCGCCGTCACTCACTCTCAAGGCCATCAGCTGCACTAATCGCCATTATGTTTCTATACTACCTTATATAAGTATTAGGGATCTAATAATTATGTAACATAGGTAGTAATATCTCATCTAAAGAAATCAATGTCAATATACGCATAAGAAAGGCATAGTCTGCTATAGATAGATTATCAACCATATAAAAATCTGATCCCTCTGGAAGTGAGAATTCTTTCAAGCTCTAGCCGTGTCAGTGCTGCAAAACGCTTGAAGAAAAAGCAGCGCCCCATAAATGGACAGCTGTATGGCCACCTACCTTCTGTCACTCAAGCCATCTGGGGAAGATGAAGAACAAACAATATTGAAACATCTCCACTCTAAATAGTAAACCCCTGAAATTAGTAAACCAGTTCACATACCTAGGTAGTAATATCTCATCTAAAGAAATCAATGTCAATATATACGCATATTGAGAAATGATAGGGCGTAGGGGGGTGTTGTTGAGTAGGGATTTTTAGTGTTCCAGGTTAGCTCAGTCGGTAGAGCGTTCGACTAGAAACCACAAGGTTCCTAGTTCGATACCGGCCCTCGCCAACTCAGCGTATGAGTAGCACAGGGATCAGTGCGGTAAAGTAAGAAGCTGATGGTGCTACACTCCAGACGCAAAAACAATTTCCTTGGTCTAGCGATAGTGAAAAGGGGATAGACTCCCTCGCTGATTGGCTGATACCGACTTTAGGCCACCCCGACGACTTTAGTTACTTTTACTTTTTCACACGCAGACGTTTACAGTAATAGATACTTACCACTCTCACACACACACGTATACATTAATAGATACTCACACACACACACGTGTACAGTAATAGATACTTACACACACATACGTGTGTACATTAATAGATACTTACACACTTACACATATACATTAATAGATACTTACACACACACACGTGTACATTAATGGATACTTATACACACATACGTATACATTAATAGATACTTACACACACACACACACGTGTACATTTATAGATACTTACACACACACGTATACATTTATAGACATAATAGATACTTACACATACACACACGTATACATTAATAGATACTTACACACATACACGTGTACATTTATAGATACTTACACACACACACGTATGCATTATAGATACTTACACACACACACACGTTACATAATAGATACTTACACACACACACACGTATACATTAATAGATACTTACACACACACACTCGTACATTATAGATACTTACATACACACATACATTAATAGATACTTACACACACACGTGTACATTTATAGATACTTACACACACACACACACGTATACATTAATAGATACTTACACACACACACACACGTATACATTAATAGATACTTACACACACACACACGTATACATTAATAGATACTTACACACACACACGTGTACATTGATAGATACTTACACACACACACACGTGTACAGTAATAGATACTTACACACACACATACGCGTGTACATTAATAGATACTTACACACACACACGTATACATTAATAGATACTTACACACACACACGTGTACATTTATAATACTTACACACACACACACGTATACATTAATAGATACTTACACACACACACACGTATACATTAATAGATACTTACACACACACACACACACGTATACATTAATAGATACTTACACACACACACGTATACATTAATAGATACTTACACACACACGTGTACATTTATAGATACTTACACACACACACACGTATACATTTGTAGATACTTACACTTACACACACACGTACATTAATGGATACTGACACACACACACACGTACATTAATGGATACTTACACACACACACACACGCACACCACACACGTGTGTATTAATGAATACTTATACGCATACACACACACGTAATCTTTGTAATTTGAAGTTGTATTCTTTTTTGTTAAGGACGATGAAAATATAGATTTTATCACAGAGAGAGAGAGAGGAGAGAGAGAGAGGGAGAGAGAGGAGAGAGAGAGGGGGAGAGAGGAGGGGATAGGAGGAGAGAGAGAATGAGAAAGTGAGAGATAAAGAGCTACATGTTAAAGAAAATAGCCTCTCCGTCACCCCCACCTCCATATGATCATACCAGGACTCGATCAATGTTCTCGGGAAAAAGCAAGATCAAATTTCCCTGGGGTCATCCATTAAGGACTATGAAGACAAATGGCACCGGTAATGAAGACATGAATGCAATGGATTTTTCGGCTTGTCGCGTCAATTATAAAAGAGTCGATTGATTAAAAGAAAAGCGAAAGTGGAAGTAGAAAACGAAAGTGAAAGTGGAAGTAGAAAGTGAAAGTGAAACTAGACTTTTTTTTGTCATCGTCGTCAACGTTTATTGTTTTTATTGCTCGTTAATCACATTTAATCGGTTTTAGGTATCAAAAATTAGAACCGATCTCAATCTTTTGTGATTATTTCACCATTTGTTTCCGACTTTTCATCTCTAATTTTTTCTCTTCTCTCTCTCCCTCCTCCCACTTTACGCCCCCTTATTTTCTCTGTCTGTCTGTCTGTCTGTCTGTCTGTCTCTCTCTCTCTCTCTTTTCTCTCTCTCTCTCACACACACACACACACACACAATATTTTGAGTGTATTTTATGTATTTCTCTCTTTTTTCTTTCTTTCTCTAACTTCTATGTAATATCATATCTCTCCCTCCACCGACTTAACGCCACCCACTCACTCTCTCTCTCTCTCTCTCTCTCTCTCTCTCTCTCTCTCTCTCTCTCTCTCTCACACACACACACACACACACACACACACACAATATTTTGTGTGTATTTTATCATATATTTCTGTCTTTTTTCTTTCTTTCTCTAAGTTCTCCCCTTCTTTGTAATATTTTCTGTCTCTCCCTCCTCCCACTTTACTCACCCCCGTATACACGCACACACACACCCTCTCTCCCTCTCCCTCCCTCCCTCTCCTCTCTCTCTTTCTCTCTCTCTCTTCTCTCTCTCTCTTTTCTCTTCTCTCTCTCTCTCTCTCTCCTTGTCTCTTTATTTATCTTTTGTATTTATTTCATCGTTTAATTCCGTCTTTTTTCTTTCTTTCTTTCTCTAATTTCACCTCTTTACTTTAATATTTTCAGTCTGTCACTCTTTACGCCCCCATCCTTCTTCCACCTCCCCCCCCTCTCTCTCTCTCTCTCTCTCTCTCTCTCTCTCTCTCTCTCTCTCTCTCTCTCTCTCACACACACACACACACACACACAAGATACAATGTGGGTGGAAAATGTATTCGTTCATTTTTTTTAAATGGGTATTTTCCAACTTGTCATGGGTGAATCGTTGATATTTACACAATATATGTGTAACAACATATTTTTAATCAAAAATGCTGATAGGTATGCGTCCTGAGTCCCTGACGCACAAAAATCTAATAGGACGCAGTAAAAGTGTACCCATGCGTCCAAGTGTTTTTCTTTTTTCTTCCCTCGCTATTTCAAGCTAACTGTAAATACATTTCAATAGTTTCTTAGAAACGAATTACTCAGGATACCTTATAAGGTAGGAGTTAGACGGCTTTAGTTGGGACCCATGCATTTTCCCGGGGACTAATTCAAAGTAAATATGTGCGTCCTAAAACACACTAAATCAAAAAGCTTTCAGCATCACTGCTGTTGGGTTATTCTGGTATATAAGCCGTGCTACAATACACCACTTAAATGTATAGACTAAGCGAGTTCACGTGGTTTAAACCTCAACCAATCAACAGCCCGAATGCGTAGCTGGTTGACTACTTAATCACTGATACTGAGAGGCGTCCATTTGCTATCATTGACGAAGGACTTGCAATGCTGAGGAGTACCAAGGAACAACAAAAGGATTCTTTACCAAGAATTTCCGCTGGACAAGGATTACATGTAATATTTTGTTACATAGCATTTATTACTGCAATCATTTCCGATAGTTTCTCACATGGTTGGATAGTTGAGATAATTTGTTAATAAAAATCTTCTTTCTTTCTTCTTCACTTTATTTCTTTCTTTTTTTATCTTTTTTTTCTTTTATATTTGCTTATTTCTTCTTCTTCTTCTTCTTCTTCTTCTTCTTCTTCTTCTTCTTCTTCTGTTGCTGCCTCTCCTTCTACTTTTTATTTTGCTGTCTCTTCTTCTACTTCTTCTTATGTTGATGTCTCTTTCTTCTTCTTCTTCTTATTATTATTATTATTATTATTATTATTATTATTATTATATTTTATTATTATTATTCACTCCTTTTGAGTTTTTCACATCAGTGTTAGCTGATGGTCTTTCACTGGAGTCTGAGTGACAACAAGTCTCCTCAAATCTCCAGGGCTCTTCTGAGTATTCTGGCAGATTGCAGCAGTGCAGTATTCTGGATGGTCTCAATTCTTTCTCTGATATCGAGATTTTCCAAGCTTTTTTCCAAGCTTTGAACCGTTCCAAGATTGCTCCAAACTACAAAATTAGAAAAAAATTCTTCCTCCCTCCCTTTGGGGAAAAATTCAATAAGCAAAAAATTCCCTTTCAATGGAATTCTTAAATGAAAACCATGAACAAAAAAAAAATAACTTTTACAGTATTTATTATCTTTATTTCCTAATTTAACTAAAAAAATAGTTTAAATAAGTGTTAAAAAAAAAATAATCTGTGTTAAAACAAAAAATAAAAAATAAAAATTTAAAATATTTTTTTTAAAAATAACAGGTCGATTAAAAAATAAAAAAAAAAAATATAAAAAAAATTATAAAATATTTTTTTTTTAAAAATATTAAAATAAAATAAAAATTTTTAAAATCTTGATTTTTTTTGTATAAATTTAAAATAAAAAAAAAAAAATTCAGCAAATGTTGGTTGAAACAGACTGAACGGAACGTGATGGAGAAAGAAGATAACGTCTTTTTTTCATTGTACATTTCTATTTTCTATTAACCCCACTCTTTTAACATAATTCTTCTTATCTTCCTTCTCTATTAGATCTTCTAATTTAAACATATTTCATTACGATTGGCATTAAATACTTGCACCCGAGGGGCATATATTTGCTCAGTGATATATAATATATAAAATATATATTTAAAATTATTATATATATATATAATATATATTGCTTAGGCAATTTTCTTTTTTCTTTCTTTTTCATCTTTCTGTTTTTTCTTTCTTTAACAGCTAAACATCTAACCTGGGGCTGATGGGGCGGGATAGAGAATATATATAACAGTTTCATATTAATTCTTAATTAAAAGAAGAAAGAAAGAAAGAAAGAAAAGAGAAGAAGAAGAAGAAAGAAGAAAGAAGAAGAAGAAGAAGTGAGATGAGAGAAAAAAAGAAGAAGAAGAAGAAGAAATTGAGAAGAAGAAGAATTGAGGAAGAAGAAGAAAGAGTTAGAAAAGGAGGAGGAGAAGAAGAAGAAGAAAGTGAGAGAAGGAAGGAGGGAGGAGAGAAGAAGAAGAAGAAGAAAGTGAGAAGAAGAAGAGAGAAGAAGAAGAAGAGAGAAAGAAGAAAGAGAAGAAGGAGAAGTGAGAAGAAGAAGAAGAAGAGGAAGAAGTAGAAGAAGAAAAGAAGAAGAAGAAAGAAAGTGAAGAGAAGAAGAAAGAAGAGGAAGAAGAAAGAGAGAAAGGAGAAGAAGAAGAAGAAGAAGAAGAAGAAAGAAGAAGAAAGAAATGAGAAAAAGAAGAAGAAGAATGAAAGAACGAAATGAAAAAGCAATGGAGATGCTAATCATGAAAGAAAAAAAGAAGAAATAGCATATGCAATGAGAGAGAGAGGGAGAGAGAGAGAGAGAGAGAGAGAGAGGAGAGAGAGAGAGAGAGAGAGAGAGAGAGAGAGAGAGAGACAGACAGACAGACAGACAGACCAGACAGACAGACAGGTTTCCATGTCCCGATCCCGCCAACAAAAAAAAAAAATAAATAAAACGGGTGGCCATAACATGACACTATAAATTAAATTAAATTTCGTATTTCTGTATTCATTCATACGAAAATATGAATAAATCAGAAAAGAGAAAGAATAAAGGTTTATTCAATTTCTAAGAAATAAAGCGATTATATGTCAATCCTTTACACACCACGTGATCTATACACACTTTTGGGTGGGTACAACATTTTACACAGATCTCATTAAAGCTAGTCACCTTTTGGGCTTGTAAAATAAAAAGAATGGATTATTTACACGATCAACATGTTTTCACACACACACACAAACAACAAACACACACTCACTCACTCACACACACAGACACGCATATATATATATGTAGACAGATATCTTAATAATCCAATACTTTTTCATATTACAACTATATATATATATATATATATATATATATATATATATACTAGAGCTTTTGTACTGTTAGTTTAATCACACGAAAGTTATAATAAACTATTCCTTTATATATACTAGCAAATATATGCACCCTCCGGGTGCAAGTACTTGAAGTTTTAATGTAATAAAATATCATATTAAATTAGAAAGACTAACGAAATAAGAATGAAAAAAAAAAAGATTTGAAACAGAGGGGTAATAATTTAAAAAATAGAACAACTGAAACTACTCTTCCACCCCTTCCGCTTTCATTACTAAATTTTTCTAATTTAACTATTTAGTTAAAATAGGAAGTAAAGAATATAAAATTACAGCTATTTCTTCTTGTAAATAATTTTCTTTTAAGATTTATCTCCGAGATTTTGCTCATATTCATTAAGATAAACAAACAATTAGAAATCAATAATACCAAGACATATTTATTAAAATCAAATTTTAAATATCAATATGCAAATAAGCCTTCCGTTCATACTATATGCCGCTATTTTATTGTATATATAAATACAATCACATGATTAGT
>JALAJA010000208.1:0-7500 GCA_023376005.1 Doryteuthis pealeii | reverse complement strand
ACATGTTGAGCCAATAATCCAATCATATTATCTTCATATTATCTCATCCTTACGTAACGTCGGATTCATTTCCTTACTTTCATTACTTTTTAACTCATATATATATATAAAGAGAGAGAGAGAGAGAGAGAGAGAGAGAGAGAGAGAGAGAGAGAGAGAGAGAGAGAGAGAGATGGATATATAAGATGATATGAAAAACGTGTTGAATCCAGACCCACAATCCCGAAATTTTGGATTTCTATTTTTAATTAGTGATTGTTTCTGGCTATGATTTTGTGCGACGAATTATTTGTTCGATAACAATTTTTATAGCTTCGAAATAATTAAGAGCCCTCCACAGAAGCTAGCTTAAAAATGTAAGTAAAATTGGTGGAATGGCCTATTGTCAGTATCAGCCGAATAGCGAGAGAAGATAACCCCTTTTCTCTCAAATAAAGTTATTTATTCTGCTTTATTCTGCTGATATTGCAATATTTCAGTTTCTTAAAAATCTTCTTTAGGGCATATTATATTGTGTTAATGAGAAGACAATTCATGAAAATTGTGACCGTTTTTGGATGGCATTAATTTATACCTGGACTTTTTAAGAAAAGAGAATATTTTAAGTTTTAAACAAAAAAAAAATCCTAAATAGCATGTGTCACGTTCCTATTCCCAGCAGTTAGGTTTCTAGTCCGAATAAAGACGCAATGATTTTAAGTACTGATTTTCAAAACATATCTGTCCCCTTTCATTGGATTATTGGCTCAACATGTTCATACAACCATATCTAGTTGGTTTGGTTTTGCTTCTTTGATTAATGATATATTTTAAATTTGAAACCAAAAAAAAATTCCCAAAGAGCATGTGTTACGATCGGTGTTCCTGAAAAATTAAATAAGATTAGGAATACAGTATATTTTGCAATTGTGTATAAGACAAGCAACAGTACCTTCAGGTTATATATATATATATATATATATATATATATATATATATATATATATATATCCAGCAGTGTCCCGCGTGTCTTGTCCGTCATACTCATACAGCCATACAGCAGCACTGACACGACAACGGCCTGGAAGAACTGTCTCTTTAACTTGTCTGTGAGATTGGATTTCCATATGACCGATAATTTATTTATAGCGCCTCATGTCGTTCTTATACGTACATTAACGTCGTTTTCTGTGGAGGAGATGTTACTGCCTAAGTATCTAAATGGTTCTACCGAGTTCAGAAGTTTGCCATCGATGGTGGAGATGTCGCTTTTGTTTTTGAAAGACCCAGCACATGGACATGAGACCCAATAGGTCGAAATGTACTTTCAGGGATTGACATTTTCTCGATTTGTTTAGCCTTAGATTTGAACATATATGCCCGCCTAAACTCATTAATTATTAACTAATTGATTTTCAAAATTAGGTATGACTTCAATTAAGCACATATCCTCCAATATATATATATATATATATATATATATATATATATATATATATATATATATATTTTTTTTTTTTAATATACCAAGCGTGTTGGTAAATCCTCGCGGTGAGAAAAAAAACCAGCAAATAGTTTGATTGTAAAAATATACTACCAAACACCAACCGGGGAGAACATTTTTTTTTTAAAAAAGAAAAGACCAAGATAGTCGTACCAACAAAAAGTAATCTATTGTACAATATTTTGTCCAAAAGAAAAAAAAACATTATATGTATATATATGTATATAAGATATATATATATATATTCATATAACCGCTAGGAGAATAGCTAATAAGTAAAAGTGATCAATACCTAAGTAAAGCAAAATTAATGATCTTACCCTGATGCATTAGCGGAACAATAGTAGGTTTCGTCTGACTATTATTTATCTCTCTCGTGGCCCCATTGGGGGAGTCTTACCCCTCTGCAGAGGTGCAGTCGTTGAATTCTAACGCCGCAGCCGACAGGGCGGCCGATTGATTGGAGAGTTATTAAAAAAGACTCTCTGAAGAAAATACAGGTTAGGGTTAAAAACTGACACGACACAGATAAAGGATCCCAGGGGTGCGAGGGTGGGGGGAGTCGGAGTGGCTTAGATTACTAAATTCCTTTAACATTAATCAAAATCTACAAGTTTGCATATTCCGACATTGCAACCACTCCCGCATACTGTGCAGAGATACTCACTTGCAAAGGGCGGCATGTATATATATATATATATATATATATATATATATATATATATTATATATATATATGAGTAAGGAAATGAATCCGACGGTAAATGTATAGATAAGAGGGTATGAAAACAAACAATGCTGTTAAAATGAATATATTTTTATATCCTTTTTCATTGCTGATATTGACAATATTTCGATTTATAAAAAAATCATCATCAGAGCATAATGATAATTAGGTCCGTTTTTAGTTGTAAATGTTTTTAATCCGGACTCAACGAGAGAGAAGCAGAAAATAATCTAAATTCAAACCGGAAACATTATTTTTCCCAAAATTGATTAACACTATAACACTTGGCTAAAAGAAAAAATTATATATATATATATATATATATATATATATATATATATATATATATATATATATATGTATTATATATATGTATGTATGTATATATATATATAAACCGCTAAGATTGTCTAAAGCTAAAATGTAAAATGTGCTCAATACCTACGTTAACCAAATAATAAATAATAACAAAATAACAAAAATAAAGTTAAAGCTCATGAGTCAGATATACCTACTGACCCATTAGGGTTAACTATATATATATATATATATATAGTAAATGAAGAAAAACTCTAAACTTGCTTCATTACAATAATTTATTTCAACCGTATTAATACGGCATCTTCAGGTAATCACAAGAACATGACAGAGTCATGTTCTTGTGATTACCTGAAGATGCCGTATTAATACGGTTGAAATAAATTATTGTAATGAAGCAAGTTTAGAGTTTTCTTCATTTACTAAATATCTTGCTCTGTCCTTCTACTCACTGGTATTAGGTACATTGAGCTCTCCTTATGGTCTACCTGCATCAGCTTGGTTAAACCACACATGGAAAGACCCTAACTACGGAAAAAAACTATATATATATATATATATATATATATATATCCATAGAAGGGTTACCAGGTAAATCGGTATTAGGATGATTTTAAGTTGGCCCTTTCTACCAACGGTGGAATGTTAGAGTTGTCAGGTTGAGGTTGAGAGCTCGATGTTCAATATTATTGGACAGAACAATATAATTAGTAAAGAAAAAGCCTTAAAACGGATATAGATCTATTTCTGCCCACAGATATCTGTGTATACCTATGAGTTTCATCAAACCGCTAACTTTATTGAAAATTTTAAACAGAAAATTCACGAGGCTTTATTTATATTTCTACTGTGAATTCCCGAAAAAAATATCGGGTTTTAGTTCTTCTCTTCGTCATAGGGGGTGGTGGTTTTTGTTACCAGATTGTGATGATGTTGTCTCTCTGGGAGGGGATTGAACTACCCAGAGAGACAACATCATCACCACCTGGGCACAAACACGCTATACTTGTCTAAGTCAATGTAATCTTTTAGATATTCCTTGGGAATTACACCGACTTAGTTAAGTATACTGTAGGGTCCTGATGAGATCATTTGGATTGAAACCATGGTAGACCCTTAACTTTTTCATCTATATTATTACTATTATTATGGAGTTTTTTCACACCTGCCGTAATCAGATATAGGTTGGCATCAAATAACCCAACAATGGTTAACATGCCATAAAATCCAACCAACTGACTAACCAACAGTCCTTTTGATTGGTCATTTTGAGTTCAAATAGAGTTGGCTTTCCCAATATTTGTATTTCAGTATTCTTAATCGTTCCCGATGCTCCTATTACTATTGGATTAGATGTTTGTTTAAATACCACAATTATCTCTCTCTCATTATATATATATATTATATATATATATATATATATATTATATATATATATATATATATAATCTGAATACCCAACAAAAATGAATAAAACAAAAACGCCTTTTGCATAAAATAACCCAACAAGGGTTGACATGCCATAAAATCCAACCAAATCATCTTACACTGGCTCTGTCTGTAATTATTGCCTTGTGCCCGACTAGGAAAGTCTTAATAAATTACTTCTTTAACTATAAATCATTTTTTTCAAGTTTCTTTTTGTGTTCAATGGATACCCAACAAAAATAAATAAAACAAAAACGTCTTTGGCATCAAATAACCCAACAAGGGTTAACATGCCATAAAATCCAACCAAGAAGTCAATTGTTCTTTCTGGTATTTTTAGACCACTTTTTATTTATTTATTTTTTTTTATCTCCCGGGACTTTTGTTTGTTTTTTTGTTTTTTATTTTTTGGCGGGTTTGTTTTTTGAAAAACTTCAGAATGAGTATAAATAAAAAGGTGAGCGTCGGGAGCTTTTATCTGAGAAATAACAAGATTTATTTTTTGTCGGAAAGAACAAAGGGCGATTAAATGTATTACCTATTCAAAAAAAATAAAAATAAAATGAAAAATTTAAAAAAAAACCTACAAAAAGCAAGAACTCATGTGTTGACAGGGCTGGAAAAGTGATAGCCTAAGACGGGAAAATGTGAATTACGTAAGCACAAGACAGAGTAAAGGCCCAGAAAATATATATATATATATATATATATGTTGTGTGTGTGTTGTGTGGTGTCTGTGTGTGTGTGTGTGTGTGTGTGTGTGTCTGTGTGTGTGTATATATAATACAAGATGTGTCTTAAATTATCGAGATTAAAGCTGTATTTACCAAGATAGAAATGAACAATGAATGTAACGTTAATTTCTTTCAGAATACAAGGTGTGTCATAAAATCCCAAGTTTGAAGCTGTATTTACCAAGATCGAAATGAAGTATGAATGGAACGTTAATTTTTTCAGAATACAAGGTGTGTCAAAATTCCAAGGTTGAAGCTGTATTTAGCAAGATAAAAATGAACAATGAATGGAACGTTAATTTTTTTCAGATTAAAAGGTGTGTCATAAAAGTACAGAGTTTGAAGCTGTATTTTCCAAGATAGAAATGAACAATGAATGGAACGTTAATTTCTTTCAGAATACAAGGTGTGTCAAAATTCCAGGTTTGAAGCTGTATTTACCAAGATAGAAATGAACAATGAATGGAACGTTAATTTTTTCAGAATACAAGGTGTGTCATAAAAGTGCCAAGTTTGAAGCTGTATTTACCAAGATAGAAATGAACAACTAAAGGAACTATTTTTCAGAATACAAGGTGTGTAAAATTAAGAAAAATCTCGATACATTTTGGACATATATATATATATATATATATATATATATATATATATCAACCTCTCCGCAGGAGCAGAATGTGGCACAAGGTCATTTCTAAGCGGAGTTTAACAGATTTAGATTCAGAGATTTCCTTCTCATAGACTGATTATCAAGCCATGGTTAAAGAGTTTTCTGGCGAAGGGATATTTCATCTCGAAATATTAAGAAAACAATATATCACAGGTGAATCAACAACATCCTACTTACCTTATCTTTCTTTACACTCGCATTTTGATAGTCTTTAAAACCAGCCCCCCCCCAAATATATATATATATATATATATATATATATATATATATATATATATTAACAAGCCACAGTTTTTAAAAAAAACAATTTTTAGCTTTATATTATCCCATCGCGTGAAAACGCTTCACGTTTATATAAACGCTAAAAAAACTACTGGTTTTTAAGATCTCAACCATTTGACTCATCTGAGGATTGCATAACCATGAAACTTTAAGTTATGAGTCCAAATCCATAATATTACAATTGATTATATATATATATATATGGATTGACGATACTCAAGGTTTCTCAAAGTGGTATACATAAACCCCCTGGGGTCTATACAACAACTCATGGGGGTATGTAAGTATTCGGGGGTCTACAAGGGGTCTATGGAAACTACTAAGCCTTTTTTAATAATTAGAAGAAATTGATTCCGCAAGAAACCTGAAGAACATGCTCATAGGGCGGGTTCACTTCAGTGTTCAAGTCCTGGGCGAGGCTGTTTGCATTTCATATAGCTCCAATAGCCTTGTGCCAGACAAGTCAAATTGAGTGGACAGAAACCGGAAATCCAAAGAAACGTAAACAAAAAAAAAATGTTCGCTTCGTTGTGTCCCCGACCCAGACATGGACACACCCACACTTGACAAAGAGCACTCTTCCGTACGACCGGGGCAGCTATTTCTCTTTTGCGACACCCCTCCCCCATGTATAATGTCAACGCTTGAATAGGAATAAGGACAATGGAACAACAAAACAAAACAAAACAAAAAGTAGAAATTCATTTGGTAGACTCATCTTTCTTTATTTCAATTAAACCAAACAAATGAGGGGGGTGCGCGAATATAACGCGACCACCCAGCCATTAACAACCCCCCCTTCTTTTTTTTTCACAGATAGTGAGGCGCTTAAACGGTACCTAAACAAACGTTACTGTGTATCTAGCTTTAAATCATGCGCTATGTCCGTTGTTTTACGGTACATCGACTCCCCTATAATGGTCATATAAAGCAAATAAATCTTGTCATGAATTAAACGAGCAATTCTCCCCCCCTCTCTCTCTCTCTCTCTATATATATATATATATAATATATATATATAATATATATATATATGTATATAGGGTGGCCAAAAGTAGGGTTACAGTTATTTCATTAAGTTTAAGTGTTAACTGTAACCCTACTTTTGGCCCACCCTGTATATATAAAACTGACCTGAAGGAACTGTTGCTTATCTGATACACAAATATTTCTCTCCTACTTGGACTTGTTTGAGTCATTATTTTTGTTCACTTTTCCTTTTCGTCAAGCCCTAGCACCTATATGATTTTCCCAACCTTATTGCCTTTATGGCAATCCCCAAACCCTTTTTATCATATGGGTGATAGAAAGCGGTGGCTGCGGGTCTACATATCCTGGGAATGACGTTAAACTCTATCTGATGGTGAGGTTCCAGTTTTGGAGGTTTGGGGAATGTGGAGCACCCCTTCATCACCATTGCTCCCTGGTCCACTCTGACCCGGAGTGGTAGTACCTGTTAGGGTCCCATCTATGGTTTAAATAGAAAAATGTATTTATAAACAAAATTGTATTATCCATTAAGAATTGATTTATTTCAAAACTTTATCGGCATTAAATGACCCACTGAGGTTGATATGCCGTAAAACAAAACAAAACAAAACAAACAAACTTTTCCTTTATTTTTGTTCACTTTTCCTTTTACCTTATATAAAAATGAAATCATGGAAAATGTGACGTAAATAACTAAACGAATTGTGATTTGAGTAGTGATTTCGGTTACAGAAAAACAACCACACAATCTCCATTATAATAAGATATATATATTAACGCCTTTAGTGAACTTATCCACACACACCCCCACAAAAAAAACAACCCAAAATGAGACAAGTGCATGCCTAACAAACACAGCAGTATTGCCAAT
>JALAJA010000207.1:57500-88541 GCA_023376005.1 Doryteuthis pealeii | reverse complement strand
TTCTCTCCTTTGAGCAACTTCAGGAGAAATGTAGAGAACAGAGAAGACCACTCTACATAGCATTTATTGACCTTACAAAAGCTTTCGACTTTGTAAGCAGGAGTGGTCTCTTCCAGTTAATAGAAAGAATAGGCTGCCCCAAAAACTTCTCCGCATGAAAGGCACCATCCAGTTTGATGGGTCCACTTCAGACCCTTTCAGCATTCGTCGTGGTCTCAAGCAGGGGTGCGTGTTGGCACCCACTCTGTTTGTGATCTTCTTTTCCCTCCTTCTACGCCAGGCTTTTGGTAAAACAACAGAAGGAGTCTACCTTCACACAAGGACAGATGGAAATCTGTTCAATCTCAGCCGTCTAAAAGCCAAAACAAAGGTCAAGCAATTTGTTATTCAGGACATGCTATTTGCTGATGATGCAGCAGTGGTAGCACACTCCCAGGAGCACCTGCAAACACTCGTGGACCAGTTCACCCAATCCTGCCAGGACTTCAGCCTGACCATTAGTATAAAGAAAACCAAGACGATGGGTCAGGGAACTGTAAATCCTCCCTCCATCACCATCAACAGCTACACCCTGGAAGCCGTAAACACCTTCACCTACCTTGGATCCACCATCACTGACAACCTGTCACTTGATACTGAACTCAATTGCCAGATCGGAAAAGCTGCCTCAACTTTTAGGAAACTCACAACAAGAGTGTGGGACAACAGCAAGCTCACTATCTGTACAAAGGTACAAGTGTATAGGGCATGTGTTATCAGCACCCTCATGTATGGAAGTGAAACATGGACCTTATACTCCCACCAAGAGCGGTGGCTAAATAACTTCTACCTTCGCTGCCTTAGACGTGTACTGGGCATCACCTGGAGGGACAGGATCACTAATACAACAGTCCTAGAGAGAGCTAAACTCCCAAGCTTGTATTCTCTACTGAGACAACGTCGTCTCCGATGGTTGGGTCATGTACGTCGGATGGATGATGGACGAATCCCGAAAGACATCCTGTATGGAGAGCTTACGTCTGGTAAAAGACAGATTGGTCGCCCCCTGCTGCGATTCGAGGATGTCTGCAAAAATGATTTCAGGTGCTTTGGCATTGTCTCTTCCAGCTTGGAAAATTTGGCTCAAGACCGCCCTCGGTGGCGGCAGAATCTCCATAGAGGACTGTACATGTCAGAAGTCACCCTGATACAACATCATGAAGCTAAGAGGTCCATAAGAAAGCAACGGCAACAAAACATCAGAAAATCATCATCTACAGGGACAACCTACAAATGCAAAATCTGTGGTCGAGAATGTTTCTCAAACATCGGACTTCATAGTCACAGGAGGCGCTGCAACTTCAGGGGGGGCACACAAAAACTTTATCATAGTCTTTCGAGACTGAATTGCCAATGAATGCTTCCATACTAAAGTTTGCACCAAAAGAAGACAGGAGATAAAAAAAAAAGCTCAAGTTTTTTTTAAATTCGTTCCCATGCGAAACGCGTGTAAACGATTAAATAGAAATTTCAGCTATAATTCTCCGTCGTGACGACCTGACCACACATACACACACACACACACACACACACACATACACAGAGACACATACACACACACACACACATACACACACAAAAATATATATATATATATATATATATATATATACAATGAATTGTCAAAGACAAAAGAGTTGGACAATAACCCTCTTGTTTCGTTAAAGGTTTCGTTTGCACAACAACAAAAAAAGAAAAAGCCAACGAATGGAATTAACCGACATCAAGGGAAAAAAACCCAAGCGACCAACGAACGAACGAGTCCTTCTACAAAATCAAAATGACAAATAAAAAAGAAATTTAAAACAACACACACTTTTGACTTTCCACATACATACGAAATTGACTTTCCACATATACAACCCTACAGGGAGAAATTTCCTCGCTACAGGCCACTATGAGCTCGTTCGATAAATCCTAAGTAATAAAGCCACCTCTACCTCGTATACACACCTTACAAAAGACTCACTGATCTATCCTTACTGTAGCTCCACTACTTGGATGGGGGTTGTATTGTGGGGATTATTAAAAGTAAATAGAATAAAATAATTTAAATTAAATTATAAAATAAATTATATTATATTGAATAAATAGATAAATAAAAAGACACAAAAATAACAATCTCCCAGAGGGCTTAGAACAGGAAGAACCTTCCAGGCATGCGCAGAAAAAAAACCAAGTTCTTGGCGTCTGGACTCTGGCATCCTTGGTAACGGTTTGTTAATAAAGTCTCTCTCTGTACTTCCAACTAGTTGTGTTTTTATCTCTCTCCATTTTTACTGACGCAAGACTTATTCCCATAGGATTTAACTGATAAATACATACATAGGTATATATAGCGCTAGAGCGCTCATATCCGTCTTATACGAGAGCCTTGCCCTGTAAGCTTAATTCGCGACTGACAGTCACATACACACACACACACACACACACACACACACACATATATATATATATATATATATATATATATATATACTCATCAGAAATACCGACGACATCACACACACACAGAAAAAACTGAGGAATGAAATTTTGGGAAACAATAAAAATAATAAAAGGAAAAAAAAAGGCCAAAAGAAAAGCCCGTTCTTGGAATGCCAGAAATTACCAATTTTTGGTTCAATTAGAACCTTTTGTGTTTTTTCGTTTTTGGCATTCCTTTTCCTCGTTTCGTCCTGATGGTGATACCTCTATCCGACCATACACGTTTCTCGAGTCCACTTAAGAAATTTCGGAGTGAAGCGATCCACATGTGAAGAATGCGCTGCCAAGATAGACAAATAAGTCAACCCATCTTCAATCTTTGTCCCCTTAACGTAAATGTTACGTGTCCACATATCGTTTTCTCTAGACTGATGGTGAGTCCAAAGGGGCAGTAGATGCTTTAGAGAAGAGATTCATTATCTACTCGGTATGGGTGACGAAATCCGCATCATCAGCTCATAGAGCAGCTCACGGACGAGGTTCTTGGCATTAAAATGAGCAAGATTGAAGACCCTGCCGGTGGTACAGAATCATATAAAGGCACCGGTGTCACAGTTCTGGAAGGCATGGGACAGTCATCGCAAAGCAGATAGGGAACAGTGTCGGTGCAGAGATATCCCCCTGTTTAACACCGTTGTCGATGGGTATTGGCACCCAGAGTGACCCATTGAAGTGGAAGCGTGCTTTCATGCCCTGGTGGAGTTGTTATGAACGAATCCCGGTGGGTATCCAAGTTTCCTGAGGATAATCCATAGCGCCGGCCTATTGACCGTGTCAAAGGCTTTGTTAGATCCACAATGACCTGGTAAGATGATCCATTATCTCATGGATCGTTTCCCTTTGAGAGAAGCTGTCGATGACACTATCGTCAATAACTGAGGGGTTGTGACAGAAGTCCGTGAAGTGCTCCGTGCATCGTTTCATGATACCATCAGGACTCCTATGGGGGACAGACCCGTCCCACCACACCGAAAAAATTCCTTAAGTTTTTTCTATGTTTTAACTTAGTATAAGTCCACGAGTGCCGTTTTCTATTAAATAAGTGACATTCATACAATTTTATAATTTCACTTTAAATTTACATTTAAAACAAAAAAAAAGAAAAAAGAAAAAAAAAGACAAATTCATTTATTGTCTTTTTGTGGTTTCTGTTGGAACATCGTGGTAGTTCAATATTGGGAGTAGAATCAAGACCCTGGGTTTCCTGGTCTGAAGATACCTCGGGCTGGGATTCTTCTCTCAGACCCGAGTTGGTAAAGATGTTGTGGTTGTGATTCTGAGAACAGGGGTTCCGAATCGGTTTGGGGGTGGGCTCGTTTCTGAGCAGTTGGACAATCGTCCACATCGGGCCCATTGTGGGCATTTTGGGATTCCAGAGGAAATATGGAATCCGTATCTGATGCTTGCGGGGAGACTGTAGAGGAGTCATATGGTGCAATGCCGGCAGGTTGACCTTCGGCTGAGGTGAAGGGTCTTGAGATGTAGGCACCTCCTTGCAAGCTATAGTAGGTGCAGGTACATCCCCTGCGGGTGCAAGGTCTCTGAGGAAAACAGTGGATTCTTTTCCATCGGAGTGACGTACGAGGGCATAATGAGGATTCGCCTCAATCAGTTCCACTTCATTCGTTAATGGGTCATTCTTACTATGACGGATGAAACGTCTCAGATGAACCGTTCCCAGTTTCGAGAGCCATGAAGGAAGTGAGGTTCCTGCCGAGCTTCTTCGTTGAAAGAGGGAGAAACCTCTCGTGAGGCATGGCATTCGTGGCTGTACATAGTAGTGTTCTAATGGCCTACAATGATCCGGGAAGGAGTTCTTCCCAGTAGAAGATTGGACATTTACGGTTTGCGACGGCCAGTTGTATGGTTTTACATATGATTCTATTGTACCGTTCACATGGCCATTACCCTGAGGGTGGTAAGGTGTCGTTCGACTTGTGGCCACTCTTCGTCCATGAAGAAATTGTCTAATTTGTCCGGACATGAAAGAGGTTCCACGATCTGAATGAATGTAAGCTGGGACTCTAAAAATGGCAAATAAAGAGTATAAGCACTGTATCACCGAATTTGCTGATATATCCGGACAAGGAAATGCAAATAGGAATCGCGAATATTCGTCGATGACGGTTTCTCACTTTCTCAACTGCCGCATTCTCTTTACCAGGTCGGTAGATAGCATCAAAAGAAAAACAAGAAAGTTCTATTTTCCATCTAACTATTTTTTTTTTTTTTTTCATTTTTCATTTTACTTGTTGTCCTGGTGTTGAACATGAATGCGACGGATTTTTTTAATCAGTAATTAGTCTGAAATGTCTTCCAATCAAATAGTGCCTCCATTTTCTGAGTGACTCTACCATAGCATAAGCTTCTTTCTAAATTGCTGAGTGTCGCTGTTCTGAACATGACAGGGTCCTTGAAAAAAACAAGCAACAGGGCGTCTAAATTGCCTTAAAGAGGCAGCAATTGCATAATCGGATGAATCTGTCTCCACTACCAGAGGAATAGCAGGATATACAGTTGTAATAGCTGAGTTGGCTATATCCTTTTTAAGATTTTTAAAAGCTTCCACAGCTGTGGAAGAAAGAGGAAAACTGTCCGTTTTTACCAATGGGTGTATTTTGCTTGGAAAAGAAGCAATCCACTGAGGGTAGTGTGCAAACATGCCCAGAGCCCGTTTTAGGGCACGCATATTGTTAGGAATAGGCAATCCTAGTAGGGGCTTCAGTCGTTCCGGGTCTGGTGACATTGAACTTTTCTTCACGGTGTACCCCAGTAAATTAATGGTGTCTACGCCAAAACCGCATTTATCGTCATTCAGTGTTAGATTATACTTCTTAAGGGCCACCATAAATCGTTTTAGATTATCATTATGGTTTGCAAAGTTGTGCCCACATACTGTTATATTATCAATATAGGCAAGGGTACCTTCCAATTTTTCATCACTAATTATTTTGTCCATAATCCGCTGGAAGCTATCAACACCATTTGTTACTCCAAACGGTATCCTTTTAAACTGGTAAAGGTGACCAATTGCCTCAAAAGCTGTATAAGGTCGATCTACTGGTTTGATAGCTACTTGGTGATAGGCACTTCTGAGGTCTGGTGTGCTATACTCTTTGTATTTGGCAATTTCGCTTATAGTGTCGTCTATCCTTGGTAGGTGGTAAGCATCTAACAAAGTAAATCTATTTATGGTTTGAGAGTAGTCAATTACTAGCCTCTTTTTGTGGTTCTCGGAAGATTTTACTAATACCTGGGCCCTCCATGGAGACTCACTCGTTTCAATGATTCCTTCCTCAAGCATTCTTGTAATTTCGGTTTTTATAAAATTGTTATCCCCGAGTGAGTACCGTCTCGACTTCATTTCTATAGGCTTGCAGTCTGGAGATAAATTATTGAATAGTGACGGGTACTGGACATTGACTGCTGTTATACCACAAATGCTAAGGGCTGGTTTGGGTCCCCCAAAAAAGAATTCGATACGAGAATGATGCCAAAGAAAATCGTGCCCCAGTATGACGTCTCTACAAAGGTTTTTCATTATCGAGAGTTTGATGTTTTTGTTACGACCTGTTTTTAAAATGCAAATTTACCAGACAGTATCCTATCACTTGTGATGATAGGGAAGTATTTGCCATGGACACCCGAGTAGAACAGGGAAACATTTTCCATTGGTTAGCTTTTACAATTTTGTGATTAATATAATTACCGGATCTGTCGGTGTCAATCAAAGCATCAATGAGAACGCCATTAATTTCAATTTGTATTATGCTTGTTCCAAAGGAATTGCGGAGCAGCAGCTGTAATAGTAGCTAACATAAAATAAGTAGAAGTTTTAGACACATTATTTTTAGGGGATGTGAATCAACAAACCTTTAGAAAATGTCCCAGTTTCCCGCATTTTCGACACCTAGCATCTCTGGCCGGACAAGAAAAACGAGGATGTAGACTGAACCTACAAAAATAACATTTACGACTAGTGGAAGCAGCGGTAATAGGCAACTAGTTTCTTGGTTAGAAAAAGAAGTCACAGAGGAGGGACCTGGAGAATTATGCAAAGATGGGGAACAAGACGAATGTGTGTTTAAGGCAGCACTGGTCGTATCAGACTGTAGGTAGAACACAGACTGTTTTTGGGCAACCTCGAACGTATGGGCCTGTTCGTAAGCTGTTCGTAAATCAAGACATTTGTTCTCAAGAAGACGCTGTCTGCATTCTGAAGCCCGTTAATAAAGGCGTCCATTATGTGTTCGTCTCGAATTTCTTCCGCATTCATAGACCGGAAGTTGCAGTTCTTGCTTAAGGTCCGTAGTTCTATTAAAAATTGCTCCAGCGACTCTCCATTCTGTTGTGGTCGTGTAGCAAGAAGGTATCGCGAAAATACTTCGTTTTTTGGCCTTTTTGTGAGTAGATTGTAATACTGCAATTATTTCTTCATACGTAGTGCAATCCATGATAATTTCGTGTATCGTGTGAGATACATAATTCGTCAGTAGTCCAAGCTTGTTTATTGGTCGCTGTGGGTTTTCCGTATAAAGTGTTTGTAGAAAGTTTTCAAATGTCACTAGCCAATGAGTCCAGCGTTTTTCAGCTTCTTGAGTTTCTGGTTCCACTTCAAATCGCTGTGGGCGCATTAATTGTTCAATACTGATTCAAAGTAGAATAAATTGTAGAAATAAGAGAACAGACACGGTCAAACTTGAGTAAGCTTTATTCTACTTTGAATACATTTGCAGTTCTCTTGGGAGTTTATATAGTTTTACAAAACTAAAGAGTTACATAAAGGGGAGGTGACTCTCAATTACTTAGTACAAGTCAGTCTTTGGTGACTATTGGTACTACACTGCGTTACTAGGCCTGTAAAAGTTTTTGGACAAGGAATTATTCCTTAACCAATCTTTTGCAGGTCAGGACATTTTCTTTTCTACCCTGCCTACTGACAGTGATTTCTTCTTCTTCTTCTTCTTCTTCTTCTTCTTCTTCTTCTTCTTCTTCTTCTTCTTCTTCTACTTTTGTTTCACCTCGTCCATTCATAGAACCATCTGAAAAGGAGCATCACCATTTTTTCAGCCCCTCTTGGGCTTTTTTCAGTTTTTGGCCCAGTTGGGCATTTTCGACATCACCCTTTATTTTCTCTCGCCCCTTCTTGAAAGAAATGGCTGACAGTAAGTCAGCACAAAACCCAGAGACAACCGTCCCAAGAGGGACCATGGAAACAACCGTCCCAGAAGGAACCATGGAAATGACCGTCCCAACCATGGGAACGACCGTCCCAACCATGGAAATCCCAACCATGGGAACGACCGTCCCAACCATGGAACCATGGAAACAACGTCCAACCATGGAAACGACCGTCCCAACCATGGAAATGGAAACGGTCCCAACCATGGAAACGACCGTCCCAACCTTGGAAACGACAGTCCCAGAAGGGACCAACAAAGAAGCAAAGGAGTCTACTCCTGTATCAGAAAACAAGGCAGTTCCTGGACCACAGGGGGGGTGATGCTGGCCTATCCCAGGCAGAGGCCGCACTCACCTCAAAAAACGACACTGTGGAAATCCCACCAAAGAAAGCAGAGCCCTCGAAGAAAAAGAAAAATGAGAAAGAAAGCACTTCTCCCCGAACCTGCAACGGCCAGTACATCAAAAAGCCTGCAGGAATGGCCAACGTTACCAGCTTCCATCCGAGAGCTGCTGCCCACCAAAAAGAAAACAACAACACCCGAAAAAGCCTCGGAACCGGCACCAAAGAAAACCTGGAGATCGCCTCCTCAGGAAGACGACTTCCAGATACAGGATCCGGAGCTCCATAAAAAGAATTGGGAAACCAAGTATAAGTTCCTGATGGAAGGGAATACCATCAAATCCCTTCCACAGGCAGCAGAAGAAATGAAGCCGAGGATCCTGTCTTTCGTGACTACAGATGCGGCCTCCAGGAAACTTATCGGCCTCAGAAGAAACTGGTTACTAGACATCCTACTGGCAAATAAGATCCCAGTATAACACGTACATAAAAGGACTTTTGCCACGTGCGATGTCCTCTTTCCAAGTGAGGCCGAGGCAGTGAGGTGCTCGACCAATGACCTCCACCACAAGGGATGCAAATTAACACCAGAATACATGGGAAGAAGGCGAACTCGAGTCACCCTTTTCAATGTCCCCGCACTCATAGAACCGGAGATGCTCATGGCTATATTAAGTAACTACGGGGAGGTTATAGCCATGAGCACCACCGCAGAAAAAGGTGTGCGGGTGGGAGAGTTCGCCTTCCTTACAAATCTCAAGAGAGAAGGTTTTGACAGTATCCCAGATTGCATCCCTTTCAGAAACCAGCTCATAACAGTCGTGGTGGAGGGTCGCAGGCCTCACTGCTGGAATTGCCAGAAAAAGGGGCATGTGGCCAGGAACTCCCCCCAAAAGGTGCCACAAACAACAGCACCAGCAACGAATGCAGCAGCAGCAGCTAATGTGGCAGCAGCAGACGCAGCAGCAACAACAGAAGCAGCAGCGGGAACCAACGCAGCAGCAACTGATACAGCAGCAGCGCAAACAGCTGCAGCAGAAACAACAAAGGAGGAGGAGGATAAAAACAAAACTCCAGATGTGGGAGGGGAGTGGTATGAGGTAACACGGAAGGGGAGGAAAACCTCCCATACCTCAGCCACTTCTAACTCTCCCGCCAAAAATATGCCATCTCCAAGGGCCAAAACCAAAGGGCCCTCTCCAAAGGCCCAATCAAAAGAGCCCTCACCAAAGGCCACCCCTAAAAATAAAACCCCCAACAAGCCGACTCCATCGGCCACACAAGTGGTCATTCCGTTAGAACTGATGGAGATCGGTCTTGCTGGGGTAAAAAGAAGACTTGGGATTGAGGGGGAGAAGGCTGATCGCAAAGTAGCGGTCAGCCGGAAAAAGAAAAAAAGCCCAGACCCAAGACCCAAACATAAACACAGTGGAAGAACCCACTACACCCACACACACAGATGAAACAAATACAGCCCAACCTCTTACACCTTCTTCCCAGCCCTGTGAAAAAGAACAAATACCCAACCCTGAAATAACTCCCCCTCAACCTCAAGAGAAAGATACAACACAGACCCATCCACGGAGTAGGAAGAGAGAGCTTTTCTCAGAAAATATCTGCAGAGTGGATCCCAATCAGATTGACATGTATCTGAGCTCACATCAAAAAAGAGTATGGGGTCCACTCTGGAAACTCAACTCCATGGATGGGAAAATGGTAGATAACCCTTTAAATTTTAGGGATGCACCCCTAGTAACCATCTTCATCCGGGAGCCCCAAAATCGCGCACTTGGCGTGTGGCGAATAGTCACAGCAGCTGAAAGCGCTTTCCCGGGTGCGGTGCTGGTGAAAAAGGTGCATCCCACACTAACGAGTTTAAAAACAAACTGTAAGGGAAGGGCCCCAATTTTGATTCACACTTCGTTATACAGGGCTATAAAAATCAAGTTCCCACACGATGTCGGTGGAATCGCCAGGACGGATACTGTCACCAAAGAATTGGGTATCGACAGTCTTGGCCAATCCGTCGGCATCCTCACCCGGAAGGACTTCCTGCCAGTGGTGGAAACTGACTAAAGGGTAAGTAATAATGTCTCTTCTTCTTGCCAGTATGAATGCGAGAGGCTTGAGGGACCCCTCACGCGCTAGTCGTTTGAGGAAAGAACTCAAGTCTCTTGGAGTGGATGTTGCCGCGGTGAAGGAGACACACTTTGTTTCAAGCGAGGATGGCCGGGTGGTGGGTGGAGGTCATTTTTATGAGGTCTTCTCAGCATTCGGTGATTCAAGCAGTCGAGGTGTGTCACTGCTAGTTAAAAGCAGTCTGGGGGCGGTGACTGACATTGTGGCAGGCTGATTATGGCCGATATTGCCGTAGCAAGCAGCAAGTTCCGGGTAATCGCGGTTTATGCGCCTAATACCTCTGTGGAGAGGAAATCCTTTTTTCGGCAGTTTGGAACGTACATGGCGTATCCGGGACGAATAGTCTTAATGGGAGATTGGAATGCGATCCTTGATCCCAAGTTAGACCGGACGGGACGGGGAGCTAGAGGGTCGGGTGGGTGTGAAAGCAGCCTGCGCGAACTAATGGCCGAGTTCGATCTGGTCGACAGGTTTTGCGAATCACATCCAGGGCGGGAGATGTGGACATGGACGAATAGCTCTCCCTCTGTTCCAAGTAAATCTTATTTGGACAAAGTGTTAGTTAGAAGAGCCGACGTCGACTTTTTAGATTGTCCTGTGTTCCACTTATATGCGAAGAGTGACCATGAATTGCTTACTGTCACTCTTCGCTTAAGCGATAGGCCTAGACTGGTCTCTTACTGGAAGTTAAATACCTCAGTACTGGGGGTACGTGACTACTGTGAGAGTCTGCTATTACTTATTAAGCGGGCGTTAGTGGGGGCGGTTATTGGGAATAGATGGTGGGCTGACCTTAAGTTTAGGATTAGGGACTTCACTATCAAATATTGCCAACGGCTTGCCCTAGATAAGGCAGCGAAAGTGAATGCCATAGAAGATAGAATTTCCCGGGCGGTGGATAGGGGGATCCCCTAGCCTTAGATCTAGCTAGAGGGGACCTTGAGCGTGAGGCTAGCGAACGCTATCAGGGTTGTATAGTTAGATCTAGGCTAAATAGAGTGTCCAACGAAGCCGTGAAATTGGACGCAGGATTGCGTCAGGAAGAGTTCAGAAGGTTCCCGGAACGATACATCGAAAGTGTTGTAACCCCGGACGGGCACAGCCTTCGTGCAGGTTGTAAGATGCGGGAAGCCTTTCGGGCGCATTTCCAGGAACGATTTACCCGGTTGCCGAACCTCCCGGCGCAGGAGTTCCACAACTATTTAGCCGACTTTCCCCCCTTAGGGAGGCGAAAGCGGCTGGTTGTGAGGGGAGGATTACAGACTCTGAAGTGCGTAATGCGTTGAAGCAGGTCGGCCTCAACAAATCTCCGGGACTGGACGGTCTACCCTACGAATTGTACTTGAGGATGTCGCACATTTTTGTCCCTATTCTGACGGATGTGTTCAACAATTGGTTTGCCTTGGGAGCAATCCCAAAGCGCATTACCAAGGGTGTGATCACATTGCTGAAGAAAGGTGGCAGGAATGTTTGGGAGGGCTTAGATGACTACAGGCCCATAACTCTGCTAAACACAGAGTTAAAGATTTTAGCCCGGGTCTTAGCGAACCGTTTGCGGAATGTTGTCAGTGATCTGATTGGACTGGAACAGAACTACGCTGTGAAAGGAAGATCGATCCAAAACAATCTGCATTTGGTACGCATGATCCTAGAGGGGATAAAAGACGACAAATGTGCCGCGCTGATCAATTTAGATCAGTCCAAGGCATTCGACAGGGTGGACCACCGGTTCCTGGAGACTGTTTTGGAGACCGCCGGATTCAAACCTGAGTTCCGCAAATGGATTAAGATTCTGTACCAATCTCCTACGGCAGTGGTACAAGTGAATGGGAAGCGCTCGGGAGCCTTTCCGATCGAGCGATCTGTGCGACAGGGTTGCCCCTTGTCTCCTCTTCTCTATGTCCTCGCTTTGGAGCCTCTGCTCCGTAGGCTTAGAGATGGGGAGGCATGTCCGGTCCTGTGCGGAATTGTTGTTTCTGGCCCCGTGAAGGCCAAGGTATCCGCGTACGCCGATGATATCACCGTGTTCGTGTCATGCGTCTCGGACATAGAAGCGGTGAAGAAGGCGCTTGCAAGGTACGAACGAATCACTGGGGCAAAGATCAATTTAGAAAAGAGCGAAGGTCTGCGGTTGGGAGCCTGGGCAGGATCCGATACTCTGCCAGGTCCCTTCCGCTGGAGTGACGGTCCCATCAAAATCCTCGGCGTGTGGTTTGGGCCTGATCTCCAAGTCGAGAAAAATTGGTCGGAAGTACAGTCAAAGGTGGAAGCTCGGATCCGAAAATGGTTTCCAAGGAGGTTGTCCTTAAAGGGCAGGTCGGAGGTTTGTGCTACCTACATCTTCCCCCTGATCCTTTACCGGCTGTCTGTACTTCCCCTGCCTACGGTTCGGTTATTGGCATTGGAACGGGCCTTTTCCCACTTTCTGTGGAGGGGGCGCCGGCCAATGGTACGTAGGCAGGTTTGTTCCCAGCGGCCTTGTAATGGAGGTCTGGGGATGCCGGACTTAGCGGCTCATCGAGACGCTGAGAGGCTGGCATTTCTGAACCGATCGTTGCACACAGAAACCGCGTGGTCAGCAAGGATCCGGGCCACCTTCCCGGACATGAACCCGCGGTCCGGCAAAATTCAACGGAACGAAAGGTTTCTTTTCGAGTGCCGTAACGCCCTTCGAAGACTACCTGAGTCTAGTGACGTCTCATGGCCTCGAAGGACACTATATCGGGCATTAGTGGAGGGGTCCGTTTCGGATCCGCTCGTGGAGCGGCACGGCTCATCGTTGGAGGAGGTCCGCTCACAATGGAATTGGGCGCCAGTTGCTGGATTTTTGAACAACTCCGAGTTCTCCCTCACCTGGCGACTTGCTCGGAATGCGCTGCCGCTCGCAAGCGTGCAATACAAAGCGTACGCTGCTGATTTTCCATCTTGCACCCGTTGCAACAGTGGCTTAGAAGAAACGGCTGAGCACGCCTTCTTCCGCTGTGTCAAGGTCAGTTCGCTTTGTAAGTACGTGAACGAGGTTACGGTCCGTATCGCACCCAATCAGTGGGTGCCGCTCGACGTTGGTTACGTCGTGGATAATGTCAGTCCACCGTTCACAGGAGAAAAACGAAAGGTGTTTTTCGCTATACTAGCCGTAGCTAGAATGGTGATATGGTCGACGCGAAACAAGGGATTGCATGAGAACGGGGAATTCTCCTGCCAGGATCTGATCTGTTATTTCAAGCATCAGCTTGGGGTAAAGATTAGGTGCGACAGGAGGATGTTCGAACCCATGACATTCAACGAAAGGTGGATAAACGCTGCAAGCTTGTGTGTAAGAACGGGTGCAGGAGTAGAAACATTGTTCCCTGCCCTACTTCATGGCCAACACTGACGGGCCGCCTGTTCGGGACCCCACCCCTAGATAGACAATTACAAATTCTTAAATATTAATCGAGCTCGGATTTTAGTTCACCTGAATTCTAAAAATCATATTTTCAAATATCCATGAAAAATTCAATTTTTTTCGGCAGAAAATTTTTTTTATTTATTTCATGCAGAAAATGAAAATATTTAATCACACAAAAGATTGAAAATCTGTTAATAATTAATTTCTTTTTAAAAATTTATTCTTTTTGACAATTTAATAGAATATAGTACATACCAATTACATAAGAAAAAAAAAATTTTCAAATATTAATATTATAACATTTTTTTGCACTTTTTATTTCCGATTTCATTAATTTTTCCTAAAAAAACTAGCTCAGTACGTTATAAAATTTCATTGATATAGTTATTCAACCTCTTATCTTTATAGAAAAAAAAAGTACAAAATTTTTCTACTGCTTCATTTTTTTTATCTCATAAAAAAAAATAGGGGGGTGATAGACCTCGTAAAAAATATTTCCCCTAATATATTTTAGAAAAAAACTATTTCAGATGTATTTATATCCAATGGTAAACATTTATGGAAATTTTCGTGAAAATCGGACCATTAATTGATTTTTCATAGAATTTTAAAAAATCCTCTTATCGTAACTTGTTTTTAGCTACGTTAAATTTCAGTTGATTTACAGTGCAAAAATGAAAACATTGTTTTTCAATCATAATTTTCATTATTTTCGTAAGCTGATAAAAAATTTTAAAAATCATCAGGAGTTTATTTAATGTTTTTTCTTTCGAATAGAAAAAATTTTCAAGAAAATATTAATTTTTCTGCAAGTTTCATTGTGGGGGTAAATTTCACAGGGTAAAATTGGTGGTACCAAGAATATGCACAAGAAAACAATTATGTCGAATACAGCCATCCATACATTTAAATGTATAATTGTCAAAGAGAGATAATATGTAAATTTGCAGTCCCGGTTTCTACATAAAAATCACCCTTTAACTAGTTTAATTATTTTTCAAGATAACGGTGTAATTTTCCCCAGTCGGATAATTTAATCTTCGAATTAACTGTTTTTCTTTGTAACAACTCTGTATGATCGTTAGGTTTTTTTTGGGGGGGAGGGGGTGCGAAATTTTAAAAATAAGTTCAAAAATATTTATTTTCGTTTATTCAATATGACCTAAACTGATCACGTGACCCGATTTTGGAGATACCTATGATAATGATATATAAAATTATGACGCTCACGTTTTTGCTCATTTATACACAAGGAACATATTTTCTCCAACACCGGTCAGCAATATTTTTTTGCTTGTAAAGAAGCCAAAAAAATTACAATTGTTCGTGAAAAACAAAAAAACAAAGAAAGAAAAAGACAATTTTTTCTGTCGTCAAATCTCATTTGCTAATTTTACAGGTAATTCCTGTAATTACAGGTAATTATACAGGTGATTTTCTTGAATTATAAAAATTGATTTGATTTACGGTTGAAAATTGTCAACTTTTAGTTTACGTACGAAATGCCTATATGATCACTATAATCAACTTTCAACTTTGAAACTATGATTAAAGAAAAGTCAACTGGGTTGGTCACTACTAGAATAGGTTCTGTCCTAATTAGTAATCAAACATCCTCCACACTGATTAATACAACAACCAACATAACGTTTTTCTCTTTTGTTTCCAGTAGGCTACCCTGCCGGCCCTGGTCGAATAGACAAACCTACTTTTTGGCTTATTATGCCGCTCAGTTTCTTTATTGATATTTTTAGCTGAATTCTGTATTCATGGTTCTTTTACTAAAAACAAAACAAACAAAAAAAAAAACTCGCATTAAAACTTATAAAAAATTTCTGATATAATTATTCAGATTTTTATCTTTATAGAATAAAAATGTTTTTTGTCGTTTCATTTATTTCGTATTTCATAAAATAAAATAGGGGGGGGGGGGGGGTAAACTTCGAAAAAAAAATTATTTCCCCGAATATATTTTAGGAAAAAAACTATTTCAGACATATTTTTATGAAAAGGTAAGTAATTATGGAAATTTTCGTAAAAATCGGACCATTAATTGATTGTTCATAGAATTTTTTAAAAAGCCTCTAGTCATAACTTGTTTTTGGCTACGTTCAATTTCAATTGGTTTAACGGTGCAAAAATGTAAACATTGTTTTCCGTTCATAATTTTCATTATTTCCATCAGTTGGAATTTTTAAAAAAAATCATCATGAGTTTTTTTTTTTAATGTTTCTTCTTTCGAATGGACAAAAATTTTTCAAGATAATATTAATCTTTATTCATGTTTCCGGGGGGGGGGGGGAATTTCACAGGAAAATTGGTGGTAGGGCTTATTATTCCGATCCTCGTAAAATAAACAAATCTACTTTTATGCTTATTTTACTGTCACTGTAAATATATTTTTATTTATTATGAATGCAAGAAATGTGAAAAATAATAACACCGATTTAATTTTAAAAAGAAATGTTGATACCGTTATTTTCTATTACGTATGCAATAAATAAATTAAAAAATAAATAAATAAAAAGAAACGAATTTTGATGATCATGAATTTTACCAGAATCAATAGATACCACCAATTTTCCCTGTGAAATCTACCCCACCCCCATATTTAACACAATGAAACTTGCATAAATCTTAATATTATATTGAAATTTTTTGTCCATTCCAAAGAAGAAACATTAAACAAACTCCTGTTGATTTTTTCTTTTTAAATTCAGCTTACGAAAATAATGAAAATTATAAACGAAAAACAATGTTTACATTTTTGCACCGTTAAATCAATTGAAATTTAACGTAGCCAAAAACAAGTTATGACTAGAGGCTATTTTTTTTAATTCTATGAAAAATCAATTAATGGTCCGATATTAAAAGAACTGCAGCAGATTATTCAGGCCTAATAGTTTCTGCAAATCCTAAATTTTCCTTTGAGCATGGTTCTTTTACCTTTGAAATTTATAAGTACCGGCATAATAAGCCAAAAATTAGGTGTATCTACTCGACCAGGACCGGCAGAATAACCTCTTCATTTTTTTTTTTTTGACATTTGTTTTGAATTAAATTAAAAATCAGGGTATATTCGCGGAGTTCCGTCCCAGCCTCCTGCTTCAAAAACCGCTAGCCGGTGGCTGCTGAAAAAAAACAAAAACAACACCAGTTACGATTGAAGTCCGTAGCCGAAGCGGTGTCACTTGACCCCCCCCCCCCAAAAAAAAAAACACAACCAACTTAGGGCGTTTTCCCCGAAAACCCAACCCAGGAGGCCGGGGCGGAACTCCACGAATATACCCATTTTTATTTTTAAAACTCGGTCGTATTTTTATCTAAAAATACAAGACACTTTTTTTTTTAAATTAAGATAAAATGAAAATGCAGAAAAAAATTATTTTTTAAATAAAAAAAATGACATGACATTTTTGAAATTATCTTAAATGGGGGGGGGGGATTACATTTACTTGTTGATACAAAAAACCTGGGAGTGGCTTACTTTCAACGCCTTCAAACCGCTAAAATAGTTATTTGTCGAAAAAAAAACTCCTTCAAACTGCTACATAAGTAGCACGGGCTGGATTTTTGTTGTATACCCTTTTCTTACTTCTTACTTCTAGTCGTCTTTTCTTCTGGCCGGCTTTGCTTCTTCTATCATCTTGACTTGGTATATCTTCTAGCATCGTGCGTCTGGGTCTGGAATCTCCTAAGGTCTGGACTTTCTTGGGGACTTCGGGTCTGGTCTTCTATTGGGGATTTCTCTTTATCAGAAGCCCTGTGTCATTGTTAGTTTTTTAGGTAATAACACAAGACTTCAATTTACTTTGATGTTACTTTATTTGTAAATCCCCAAACCAGACATCTGCGCACATCCTACGAGCTCGGCTCCTACTTGCTAACTGACTGAAACTTACTATCCTTAAACCGGAAGACAGGGTCTTCTATGCCTTCCGGTTCTCACGATTTATTCCCGGAAGGCAAGGCGAGAGTGAGGTCAAGCACCATCACTCACTCTCAAGGACATCAGCTGCACTAATCGCCATTATGTTTCTATACTACCTTATATAAGTATTAGGGATCTAATAATTATGTAACATTTTGAGCAGACACCGCTTATTATAATTAATTACTTTTGATGAAGCTAATTAATTATTTCAAAATGTGATCATTATTCTCAAATAAACTATCATTAAGCTACCTTTATATTAAACGCATAGGACCAGTTTAGCTCAGCCGGTAGAGCGTTTGACTAGGAACCACATGGTTCCAGGTTCGATACCGGTCCTCGTCAACTCAGCGTATTAGTAATACATGGATCTGTGCGGTAAAGTGAGGGGCTGATGGTAGGTGAGGCGCTCCAACTCAGACGGCAAAACAATTTCCTTGGTCTAGCACTAGTGAAAAGATGACATACTCTTTCGCTGCCTGTCTAATACCGATTTTGGGCCACCACGACAAATTTACTTACTATATTAAACGCAAATTTAAAGCTACTGAATTATTTTCTAGTCGGTGGGTCTTGAAATACGCTTACTCTATCCCCAGTAGATGGCTAATATTTTCCTATTCACCGAAAAAAGGGTGTCCAAGATAAAAAACTAAACTGCATCTGATGATGAAGCTCAAATTCTAGAGATCTGATGAATGTGTATCATTTCTTTATTGCTATTATACCCAGGTCCAGACAGTTAATCAAAACATCAGTTGGAAAAGCACCTTGGTAAAACTCCCTCTCCCTTAATCAGAGATAAATATCCCCCAAGAAATTAGTAATGACCAACTAGACAAGAAATGATTGACTAATAAATAAATTCCCATCCATTGTAAAATTCCGTGTTTGTTCTCCACATAATGTCGGATTAATTACCTCATTTTACTCCCATATATATTATTAATTAATATTATTAATTAATATTATTAATTAATATTATTAATTAATTAGCTAAATAAGATTAAAAGGTGCTATTCGGAGAATTGTGACCCGGCCTCCTGCCTTAAAAAACGCTAGGCGGTGATAGCTGAAAAAAAAAACAACCCTCCCTACGAATGAAGTCCGTAGCTGAAGTGCTGAAGGCACTTTTTACCAAAAAGTAAATGCGATATTCTACCCCTCCAGTCTTTTTCGACAAGTAAATGTAAATATTTTAGCTCCCCGCCTCTTTAAAATATCTTGGGGTGCGGCTAAATATTTACATTTACTTGTCGATAAAAATATGGCTTACTTTTAATGTTTTCAAACCTCTAAAAAAAATAATTTGTCGATAAAAACTCCTTGAATCGGATAAAAATTATCTGTTTTTTTGTTTTTTTTCGGTATTTTCATTTTTTAAAATATCTTTTTTTGAGAATCAATTACAAATAAAAATTAAAATAAAATAAAACATGCCAAAAAATATTTTGATTTGTAATTTTTAATATAATATATTAAAATAAAATAAAAATAGCCAAAAAATATTTTGATTTGTAATTTTTAATATAATATATAAAATAAAATAAAAATAGCCAAAAAATATTTTGATTTGTAATTTTTAATATAATATATTAAAATAAAATAAAAATAGCCAAAAAATATTTTGATTTGTAATTTTTAATATAATATATTAAAATAAAATAAAAACAGCCAAAAAATATTTTGATTTGTAATTTTTAATATAATATATTAAAATAAAATAAAAATAGCCAAAAAATATTTTGATTTGTAATTTTAATATAATATATTAAAATAAAATAAAAATAGCCAAAAATATTTTGATTTGTAATTTTTAATATAATATATTAAAATAAAATAAAATAGCCAAAAAAATTTTTGATTTGTAATTTTTAATATAATATATTAAAATAAAATAAAAACAGCCAAAAAATATTTTGATTTGTAATTTTTAATATAATATATCTTATTATAATGGAGATTGTGTGTTTTTCTGTCTGTAACTGAAACTAAATCGCTACTCAAGTCACAATTCCCTTAGTAATTGACATCACATTCACCATGAATTTATCCTTAATTTAACTTCAATTATTAATAAAATTCTTTTACATTATTTATACTGTTAACCAATTCTACATATTTATAACATGCAATTTTATTTATATATACAACAAAATAGCGGTTTACAGTGTGAAAGGGAAGACTAATTTGCATATTGATATTAAAAATGTAATTTTAATAAATATATGCTTAGTATTATTGATTTCTAACTGTTTGGTTTTATTTTAATAAATATAAGCAAAAATCTCTTCAATAAATCTTAATAAATCCATTAACAAGAAGAAATTACTGTAATATTATTCTTTACTTCCTATTTTAACTAAACAGTTTAATTAGGAAAATTTAACAATGAAAGAGGGGAGTAACAGAAAATGATGGAAGAGTTAGTTTCAAAGTTGTTCTATTTTTCAATCATACCCCCTCTGTTCAAAATCTTTTTATCTACATTCTTATTCAGTTTCATTAGCTTTTCTAATTTAATATGATATTTTATTATAAAATTTAACTAAAATACTTGCACCCGGAGGGTGCATATATTTGCTAGTTAAAATAAAATAAAAACTGTCAAAAAATATTTAGATTTGTAATTTTTAATATAATATATTAAAATAAAATAAAAACTGTCAAAAAATATTTTGATTTGTAATTTTTAATATAATATATTAAAATAAAATAAAAATAGCCAAAAAATATTTTGATTTGTAATTTTTAATATAATATATCAAAATAAAATAAAAATAGCCAAAAATATTTTTGATTTGTAATTTTTGATATAATATATTAAAATAAAATAAAAATAGCCAAAAAATATTTTGATTTGTAATTTTTAATATAATATATTAAAATAAAATAAAAATAGCCAAAAAATATTTTGATTTGTAATTTTAAATATAATATATCAAAATAAAATAAAAATAGCCAAAAAATATTTTGATTTGTAATTTTTGATATAATATATTAAGATAAAATAAAAATAGCCAAAAAATATTTTGATTTGTAATTTTTAATATAATATATTAAAATAAAATAAAAATAGCCAAAAAATATTTTGATTTGTAATTTTTAATATAATATATAAAATAAAATAAAAACTGTCAAAAAATATTTTGATTTGTAATTTTTAATATAATATATTAAAATAAATAAAAATAGCCAAAAAATATTTTGATTTGTAATTTTTAATATAATATATTAAAATAAAATAAAAATAGCCAAAAAATATTTTGATTTGTAATTTTTAATATAATATCAAAATAATATAATATCAAAATATTTTTTGGCTATTTTTATTTTATTTTAATAATAAAATAAAAATAGCCAAAAAATATTTTGATTTTTTATTTGATTATTTTGATTGTCGAAAAAAAAAAAATTATTTCCAACAATCAATTACAAATCAAAAAAAAAAATCAAAATATTTAGATATTCTTTTTTATTTTAACTAAAAACAACAGGAGTTAATGTTTCTTCTTTTGAATGAACAAAAATTTTCAAGATAATATTAATCTTTAAACAAGTTTCATTGTGTTAAATATAGGGAGGGGAGGGGGTAAATTTCACCGGGAATTTTTGAGGCACCTCAATTCAGAACTAAGCTAATTTATCAGTTTTTTAAGATATTGAATTTTATATTATTTTTTTTAGAAAAGGTCATTGGTTCTGTTTACAATCTAAATACTGTGTCAAAACAATCTCTGACTTTTTGACATGCATGTATACCAATTATCTTCTCATTGTTTTTATTTTTTGATAATGACAATTTGATACCAAAGATAATTTGGATTATTTGGATTATTCAGACTATTGTCCTCATCTTTATTGTTATCTACACTATTTCTCTAAATTTTTTAGACGAGGCTTGATGATTAGTATTATTTGGATTATTCAGACTATTGTCCTCATCTTTATTGTTATCTACACTATTTCTCTGAATTTTTGAGATGAGGCTTGATAATTAGGATTATTTGGATTATTCAGACTATTGTCCTCATCTTTATTGTTATCTACACTATTTCACTGAATTTTTGAGATGAGGCTTGATAATTAGGATTATTTGGATTATTCAGACTATTGTCCTCATCTTTATTGTTATCTACACTATTTGAATTTTTGAGATGAGGCTATTATTTGGATTATTCGGACTATTGTCCTCATCTTTATTGTTATCTACACTATTTCTCTGAATTTTTGAGATGAGGCTTGATAATTAGGATTATTTGGATTATTCAGACTATTGTCCTCATCTTTATTGTTATCTACACTATTTCTCTGAATTTTTGAGATGAGGCTTGATAATTAGGATTATTTGGATTATTCAGACTATTGTCCTCATCTTTATTGTTATCTACACTATTTCTCTGAATTTTTGAGATGAGGCTTGATAATTAGGATTATTTGGATTATTCAGACTATTGTCCTCATCTTTATTGTTATCTACACTATTTCTCTGAATTTTTGAGATGAGGCTTGATAATTAGGATTATTTGGATTATTCAGACTATTGTCCTCATCTTTATTGTTATCTACACTATTTCTCTGAATTTTTGAGATGAGGCTTGATAATTAGGATTATTTGGATTATTCAGACTATTGTCCTCATCTTTATTGTTATCTACACTATTTCTCTGAATTTTTGAGATGAGGCTTGATAATTAGGATTATTTGGATTATTCAGACTATTGTCCTCATCTTTATTGTTATCTACACTATTTCTCTGAATTTTTGAGATGAGGCTTGATAATTAGGATTATTGGATTATTCAGACTATTGTCCTCATCTTTATTGTTATCTACACTATTTCTCTGAATTTTTGAGATGAGGCTTGATAATTAGGATTATTTGGATTATTCAGACTATTGTCCTCATCTTTATTGTTATCTACACTATTTCTCTGAATTTTTGAGATGAGGCTTGATAATTAGGATTATTTGGATTATTCAGACTATTGTCCTCATCTTTATTGTTATCTACACTATTTCTCTGAATTTTTGAGATGAGGCTTGATAATTAGGATTATTTGGATTATTCAGACTATTGTCCTCATCTTTATTGTTATCTACACTATTTCTCTGAATTTTTGAGATGAGGCTTGATAATTAGGATTATTTGGATTATTCAGACTATTGTCCTCATCTTTATTGTTATCTACACTATTTCTCTGAATTTTTGAGATGAGGCTTGATAATTAGGATTATTTGGATTATTCAGACTATTGTCCTCATCTTTATTGTTATCTACACTATTTCTCTGAATTTTTGAGATGAGGCTTGATAATTAGGATTATTTGGATTATTCAGACTATTGTCCTCATCTTTATTGTTATCTACACTATTTCTCTGAATTTTTGAGATGAGGCTTGATAATTAGGATTATTTGGATTATTCAGACTATTGTCCTCATCTTTATTGTTATCTACACTATTTCACTGAATTTTTGAGATGAGGCTTGATAATTAGGATTATTTGGATTATTCAGACTATTGTCCTCATCTTTATTGTTATCTACACTATTTCTCTGAATTTTTGAGATGAGGCTTGATAATTAGGATTATTTGGATTATTCAGACTATTGTCCTCATCTTTATTGTTATCTACACTATTTCTCTGAATTTTTGAGATGAGGCTTGATAATTAGGATTATTTGGATTATTCAGACTATTGTCCTCATCTTTATTGTTATCTACACTATTTCTCTGAATTTTTGAGATGAGGCTTGATAATTAGGATTATTTGGATTATTCAGACTATTGTCCTCATCTTTATTGTTATCTACACTATTTCACTGAATTTTTGAGATGAGGCTTGATAATTAGGATTATTTGGATTATTCAGACTATTGTCCTCATCTTTATTGTTATCTACACTATTTCTCTGAATTTTTGAGATGAGGCTTGATAATTAGGATTATTTGGATTATTCAGACTATTGTCCTCATCTTTATTGTTATCTACACTATTTCTCTGAATTTTTGAGATGAGGCTTGATAATTAGGATTATTTGGATTATTCAGACTATTGTCCTCATCTTTATTGTTATCTACACTATTTCTCTGAATTTTTGAGATGAGGCTTGATAATTAGGATTATTTGGATTATTCAGACTATTGTCCTCATCTTTATTGTTATCTACACTATTTCTCTGAATTTTTGAGATGAGGCTTGATAATTAGGATTATTTGGATTATTCAGACTATTGTCCTCATCTTTATTGTTATCTACACTATTTCTCTGAATTTTTGAGATGAGGCTTGATAATTAGGATTATTTGGATTATTCAGACTATTGTCCTCATCTTTATTGTTATCTACACTATTTCACTGAATTTTTGAGATGAGGCTTGATAATTAGGATTATTTGGATTATTCAGACTATTGTCCTCATCTTTATTGTTATCTACACTATTTCACTGAATTTTTGAGATGAGCCTTGATAATTAGGATTATTTGGATTATTCAGACTATTGTCCTCATCTTTATTGTTATCTACACTATTTCTCTGTTATATTCACAATGTTTCAGCTGATGTGCCATTTGGCCTGCTTCAGGTGTTTTTAAACGATTTCTTGACAAACCTCGGGAACCTTCTTGTAATCGAAAAACTTTGAACTGAAGTCAGTAATCTAAACATTAATTTCATAAATGAGTGTAACTTCCGCTTGTTTGTTTTACTTTGAGGAAGCTGTATTTTTTAGTCTGCCATTTTCTTAATAACAATTAAGTTCATTTCAAATAATGCGCAAGCACAATTAAGAACACATTTTATGATATTTTCGTGTTAAAACATGCAGTTGCATTGATTCAAACAAATTCAGATTTTTAATGTAGATTTACAGTGAAATGAAAATGGCCGACCAAAACGTAAGTGAAATGAACAAGAGGAGGTTACTCTCATTTATGTGACAGATTGATAGAGAGAGAGAGAGAGAGAGAGAGAGAGAAGTAGACTGAGATAGATTGATAGATAAATAGACAGATAAACTAAGATAGACATTGAGATAGATTGATAGACTGAGATAGACAATGAGACAGATAGATATATAGAGAGAAGTAGACTGAGATAGATTGATAGATCGATAGACAGACTGAGAGAGAGATTGAGAAGTAGACTGATACGTTTTATCTAAATAAGCAAACCCTAAAATTTCTTACATTTATAATGACTCATTTAAAATTTAAGGTTTTAATACTTTGGTTATTCTCTTACAGAATCAATCATATCTTTCCCTAGCATATTACCATGATATGAAACGCAGATACCTTCATCCAGGATTTGAACTAGGGTTGCCGTGTCTGTTTCTACGACCACAAGCGTTATACCACGCATGCCTTCTTAATGAATAAACTATATGACAAAAAGTTGTTTCGACATTATAATCAAAATTATTGTCTCTATTAGAAAAAATGTCATTCGTTAATAATGTGAAAACGCCCTTCCTATAAAATGTCTCTATTAGAAAAAATGTCATTTGTTAATAATGTGAAAACGCCCTTCCTATAAAATGTCTCTATTAGAAAAAATGTCATTTGTTAATAATATGAAAACGCCCTTCCTATAAAATGTCTCTATTAGAAAAGATGTCATTTGTTAATAATGTGAAAACGCCCTTCCTATAAAATGTCTCTATTAGAAAAAATGTCATTTGTTAATAATGTGAAAACGCCCTTCCTATAAAATGTCTCTATTAGAAAAATGTCATTCGTTAATAATGTGAAAACGAAAAAATGTCATTCGTTAATAATGTGAAAACGCCCTTCCTATAAAATGTCTCTATTAGAAAAAATGTCATTCGTTAATAATGTGAAAACGCCCTTCCTATAAAATGTCTCTATTAGAAAAAATGTCATTCGTTAATAATGTGAAAACGCCCTTCCTATAAAATGTCTCTATTAGAAAAAATGTCATTCGTTAATAATGTGAAAACGCCCTTCCTATAAAATGTCTCTATTAGAAAAAATGTCATTCGTTAATAATGTGAAAACGCCCTTCCTATAAAATGTCTCTATTAGAAAAAATGTCATTCGTTAATAATGTGAAACGCCCTTCCTATAAAATGTCTCTATTAGAAAAAATGTCATTCGTTAATAATGTGAAAACGCCCTTCCTATAAAATGTCTCTATTAGAAAAAATGTCATTTGTTAATAATGTGAAAACGCCATTCCTATAAAATGTATGCTGAATTAGATATAAGTGTATTTAGGCTGCATTTTCTCTTTCAGACATGTTAAATTGAACTCCCTTGACAATTCTTGTCGTACAAGTTTTTGTTCGATCCGTTCAAGTTGTCTGGCCATCTTCTTTGTGTTCGGGTGGAACTGGTGTCTTTACGAGCACCATCGTCAGGTTGGAAACTGATGGTAAGTTTCAGTGTCTCGTTTTTATGAAAACGAGCAGTAGCATAGGAATTAGTAGTGGAAGGTAATAGGAATGGTGGTAGTAGTATAGTTATAATATGATGTATAATATTATTCTTGTTATTTGCTGCTATTTATGATTTCTTGGTCTCTTGCTATTTATGATTCCTCACTCTGAATTGTCCGTGCAGTGCGTGCGACACTTGTCAGCACTGCAAGTATGCATCAATCCTCACAACGCGACTGTTCACATCCGGGGTACTCTGCACTGCTCGTCCACAGCCCTTTCGCATTCTGAAGGACGCGGATTCGACTCTAGATCAGTCCTACATGCCAGGCAAAGCCTAGCCCACTTCCTTTGAGAATACGGCAAGTCTTCTTCATGCCCACCACTCTCTCTGTTACACCGTGTTGCACGAGGTAGGTCTCTTCTCTCACTACATATTGATGATTTCTGGGTCAATGTAAAAGTATGTGACTGGGACCGGTCAGCTACAGGGTGATCATAGGCGAGTCCATCTCTCTCTTTCTTGGATACTGCTGCTATGTCAGCCAGACCAAATTCCTCTATGGTTTGATATTATAATAATGGTTGGTTGGGTTTTACGGCATGTCAACCACGTGGGTTATTTTATGCCGAATACTTCTATTGATAAAAAAAATTTTTTAATGCTGACAAAATTTTGAAATGATTTCATTTTTAATGGATAATACAATTTTGTTTATAAACTCATGTTTTCTATTCAACCCATAGATGGGACCCTAACAGGTACTACCACTCCAGGTCAGAGTGGACCAGGGAGCAATGGTGATGAAGGGGTGCTCCACAATGTGACTGGGACCATGGAGTAGAAACCAAACTAGGTATGGTTAAAGTTTTGGCATGATAGTACTTCAAATCTATTTTTACATCGCCCGGAGGGTTTTTTTTTATTTTGTACTAGTATTATTAATAACCATTGAAATTACATATTAAGGTTTGTACCATATTTCTATGATTTTCTTGTCACAAAGCGTGTTCCACCCGTGTTCATTAAACTTTCTACTGTGCAGTAGATATTAACAATTTTATTTTATTTGAATAAAAAACAAAATTTTCACTAACACAAAACAAACAGACTGAAAATATCTCAATTTGAACTGGAGGTATAATTTATACAAAAATAGGGGACATTTTTGTGGGACACCCTGTATATGAATATATTAGGGACTGGCAAAAAAATAAGCTTCTACGAGTTTTAAAAGCGAATTAAAAATAATTAAATCTATTATTTAAGGTCAAACTTTGTCTAAATCGATAAGTAGTAACATAATGGCTATCATTAAAAAAAGAAAAATATCATTACATATGCAGTTTATTTTTAAAAGATTTAAAACCATTGGTTTTGGTCAATTTCGATGCGATCTGCCATTCTGTTTCTTTTTCAAGTGTTTTAAGCGCTTGTTTACAATTTTAATATAACATTCGCAATTGCAAAAAAATTTACTAAAAATCAGGTAATTATCCGATTTTAATGAAATTTTCAGTATTGATTAATCAATTAATGAATTTTATAATGCATTATTTATTTTATTTCAAAACTTTAATTTGGTATTTTTGCTATGAAAAATTGATATATAAAATTCATTTAAAATAAAAATATTCGGATTTTAAGTTTAAAATGTTATATTTTTAGATTCTAGAAATAAATATCTATTCAATGCAAACCTTATTTTAGATACATAAAGTAATAAGTTTTGAAGAAAAACTTGATTGAAAATGTACCTCCTCCCCTTTTTAAGCAGAAAAAATATCGATGTATAATTTTTTCTTTTATAAGATAATAGGCAATTAAATAATTATCGAAATGAGTAAAAAAGAAATCTCAAAAAAATTATTTATTATTTTTTTACATTTTATTTTTTGATTTTTGGTACTTATTTTCTCATAGAATAGCCACCGTAAAAATTATTTTTTGTTTCTATTCATAACTTTGGTCTTTTATCTCTTGTTACGCCTCCAACATAAGGGGGGTCAAAATTAAGCAAAAAAAAATGAGAAAGTTTTGAAATAAAATAAATAATGCATTATAAAGATCATTCATTGATAAATAAATACTGAAAATTTCATTAAAATCGGATAATTCCCTGATTTTTGGTAAATTATTTTCTGTAGGAGGGGCTAAAGTCATTTTGTCAAAAACACATTTTAGGCTCAGTTTGGCAGTAGCTAGAATGTATTGCATATCCTGAATATTTTCAATTAAAGTTATGTGACTTTTTTCTTATATTTCTTTCTTTCTTTTGTTCTTCATGTCATTATTTCTTATTGTTTTTAAATTTATATCTTTTTTTTAAATTTATATCTTTTCAGATTGTGAATACCTCACTATCAAAAAGAAACACATCTACACCTAAAAATGAATTCTTGTGCTGAAAATATGGCATTCCCTTGTCATGCATGTGGTAAAACTCTGTCCACAAAGAGTAACTTGAAAAGACATCTAAGAACTCATACTGGGGACAAACCATTTTCTTGTGATGTCTGTGACAAAGCTTATGTTACAAACAGCTCTTTGATATCACATATGCGAACTCATATGGAAGAATTCCCATTCACTTGTGAAGTGTGCAGTAAAGGTTTTTGTCAAGAGAGTAGCTTGAAAATACATGTAAGAACACACACTGGAGAAACGCCATTTTCTTGTGATGTATGTGGAAAAGCTTTCTCTGTATCATATAAGTTAAAGTTGCACATGAGGATTCATACTGGAGAGAAACCATTTTCTTGTGAGTTTTGTGGCAAAGCATTTTCACTAAAGTTCAGGTTAAATATACATGAAAGACTTCATACAGGAGAGAAAACATTTTCATGTGAATTATGTGGTAAAACTTACTCTTTAAAAAGTCAAATGAATGTTCATTTTAGGATGCATACCGAAAAGCAAACATATTCTTGTGAAGTTTGTGGCAGAGGATTTTTTGAAAACACTAAACTCATAAGCCACATAAGAACACACACTGGAGAAAAACCATTTCCTTGTAAAGTCTGTGGAAAATCTTTTTCTGAAAAGAAGTATCTAAAAATCCATCTAAGAATACATAATGGAGAGAAACCCTTTCCTTGTGACCTATGTGGCAAAGCCTTTTCCCAAAATAGTAGCTTGACTACACACAAAAGAACACATATATTGGCGAATAAATTTTCTTGTGAAATATGTGGTAAAACTGTTTCTTCTAAGAGTCAGTTGAAAGTTCATTTACGGATTCATACTGGAGAGAAACCGTATTCTTGTGAAGTTTGTGGCAGGGGTTTCATTGAAAAGACTAATCTAAAGAGCCACATTAGAACTCATACAGGAGAAAAACCATTCCCCTGTCAAGTATGTGGAAAATGTTTTTCTGAAAAAACCAATCTGGAAACACATATGAGAACACATAATGGAGAGAAACCTTTTTCTTGTGACCTGTGCAGCAAAGCTTTTTCTCAAAATGGTAGCTTAAAAATTCATAAAAGAAGCCATACTGGAGAGAATCCATTTTCTTGTGATGTATGTGGAAAGGCTTTTCCTGCTAAGTACAAACTTAAAGTCCATTCAAGGATTCATATTGCAAATGAATTAGATCTAACTATATTCTAAGGGTTGCTAGGATTTGTATTCTATGTTTGTTATTCTAGTATATTCAATCGGGGGGGGGGATTATTTTGTAAAACACGTTAGGTGGTACCTAAATAATAAGAATTAGAATATGGTGAAATTAAAATTATATACATACTTCTTCTTTCTTATTTTTTTCTTTTCCTTGTCTTCATTTAAAAACGCATCAAATGTTGGTAATTCTTTTTTCTCTATGAGATCTTCAAGAATTGATCGAAACCTCGGCTTATCTTCATTAGTGGCACACATGATACTGTTCAGGATGGTTTCCATACAACCGTTAGACTCCAAATAACATTTTTTCAAGTCTTCAAGTTCTTCTGTGGAATTTTTATATTCTTCTTCGAATTTCTCAATATCAGAAAGTGACACTTTTTTGAAGAGACATCGCCAATAATCGTACCAATCTTTATCTTCAGAAAAAAAAATTATCACCGTCATCAAGTGTTCCAGTTTGGTCGTAAACAGCTCGTTTATCTTCGTCTTGAAGTACAGAATAAATATTTGTATTTGGTTTTTAGTATTGTGAAGTTTATACAAAAAAAAAACATTTTCTGAATGATATATACTTTATTTATTTCTTCACTTTGTCCTTTTCTGCTACTCTTGATTTTACTTTTCGTTTCATTCATTCTTCCATCTCACTTCATTGTATTTTATATTTCTTTCTATTGTTTGCTATTCATATCTGTTTCCTGTGAAAGTGATACCAATTGTAGTTGGTGCACTTGGAAAAGGGTGTGGAAAGTTTGGAAATCAGAGGAAGGATTGAAACCATTCAGAACACTGCACTGCTGCAATCCGCCAGAATACTCAGAAGAGTCCTGGAGAGCTGAGGAGACTTGCTGTCACTCAGACTCCAGTGAAAGACCATCAGCTAACGCTGATGTGAAAACTCAAAAGGAAATAATGATAATAATAAGACCAGACCTAGTGCTGATTAACAAAAAGAAAGAACTTGTCAACTGGTGGATTTTGCAGTGCCAGTAGATCACAGGGTGAAGCTATAGGAAAACGAAAAAATGGACAAATACCTGGACCTAGCCAGAGAACTGAAAAAGTTATGGAATATTTCAGTTCTCTGGCAAGGTCCAGATATTTGTACATTTTCTCATTTTCCTTTAGCTTGACCCTGTGATCTGCTGACACTGCAAAATCCACCAGTTGACAAGTTCTTTCTTTTTTGTCTATCAACACTAGGTCTGGTCTTCTTGCTGGGATAAGGTGATCCGTTTTTATCTCAAAGTTCTGCAATGACCTTGTCTATATGATCTTTGTAAAATGCCTGACAGTGAAATGATTGAATGCCAAAACTACAGACTTTGTGAATTCATTGTTTTGTTTTTTTAATCTTATTATTGTTGTCTGCTTAATCTTTTATCCTGCTCTAATCTGCACATCTTTAAGTTTATATTTTTTCATTCCAGTAGAAACTGATATATATATATATATATATATATCAGTATGAGCAAGATGGAATGAAAACAACACACAATG